>JANHFR010004984.1:63781-77433 GCA_032468015.1 Mimophis mahfalensis | reverse complement strand
GCTGGCTCTTCGGCTTGGAAACAGAGATGAGCACTGCCTCCTAGAGTCGAGAACGACTAGCACATATGTGCGAGGGGAACCTTTACCTTTACCTTATGTTTTTAAACCACATACAATCATAGCAGGAAGTGGCACATTAAACAGATTACCAACTATGTAAGTGTACCTGAAGCATTCACAAGTTTTAAGGTATAAAATTCACTGAATTCTGGAATTTTATCAGGAATAGCATGAAGAGTTATAGGCTGTGACAGTTCACCCTCTATGAACCATACAGTTCCAGACACTTCATAGAATTCTTGTCCTGAGTCTAAAGCAGAGTTATTGCCAAATAGCTGCCAGACCAAAGAAACATTGCCAAAGTAGCCTCTGTGCCTCAGGATCCTATATGGTAGAACAAAGAAAACTATTTTCAGACTTATATTTTTCAATTATCCACATGAGCCATCTAATGAAAATAAAGATAAAAATATTTCTTAACATAAAAAACTTTTTAAAAGCCAGCTTCCAAAGTAATATGTATGTTGGTCAATGTTTCCATTCAAAATAAAAGCTTTGTGTTTTTAACAATAAAATAGTTCTCACCATGCTAACTGTCATTGAACAATCATTGCTTATTGCTTTTTTGATTTTATTCAAATCTGAAGGATGACATGAAAAATCTCTCAGTAGGACTTTTCAGATTTAGAAGTGTAAACTCTTAAACTCTCAAGGAAGTTTAAGAATAAAGGAATCCCAATACAATAATGATGGCAATAATAGTAATTGCTAATAGTTTAGTTTAGTTTAGTTTATTGAAATTTGTATACCGCCCTTCTCCCGAAGGACTCAGGGCGGTGAACAATAATACAATCCACAGTTGAAAAATCATCAAATAATGAAAAGTGCAGATTGTGCAAAGCAGCAGAAGAAATAGTAGATCTCAGTATATTCAGCTCATGTAAGAAGATCACACAAACTAATTATAATCAATGACACTGTGAGCAACATTATTCCCTAGAATAATTATTCATCTGTAAAAATTATCACAAGCCGGTACTGAAGAATTGGTGGGGACACAGAGTTGAAAAAGTCATTGAAAATGAGCAAGTTAAAATACTGTGGAAATTCCAAATACAAACTGATAGACTCTTGGCTTGGAACACATCAGATTTAGCTATGGTTGAAAATTTGTGGGTAATTGATATGACAATACAGAGATAATACAGTAGAAGACAAAAACTTGAAAAAAATCACATGCTACCAAAATCTGAAACCTGAAAATGTATTTTCTCATTTATTTGTTTATTTATATATGTCATAGTTCTGAACCACGCAAATTCCTTCAAGAGGAACTGTTATTAGCACACTGGCAGCACTTTGAAAATATGCATATTGACAAAAGTTTTACCTTACCAAAGGTACTCTGCTTGGATCTGCATTTACACTATGACATCCTAAGTTTTTCAAAAGAACTCAATGCATGTGATGGCCAACATCAATTAAAGAACTAGCAGCTGTAATTTCACATTTTGTGCTTTTCATAATATCTAAAAGCACATTATTCTTAAGACAGCATAGAAACTCATGTCAGAGGGGAAAAACACTTGATAAATTGCTATATTTTTGCACAGGTTTAGCATGTAATAATGCAACTTGACATGTCACAATCCCCATACCCATTTTGTTCATTACATTTTGAGTCATAATTTCTTGCACCTTAATTTTTTTAGCATTCTTTTCTATGTTTTACCAAGTGATCTCCCTTTGTAAGCAAGTTAATTAAATATCACTCTGATAATGAAATAGATTCCTCATATATTTAATAATTTTCCATTATGCTATTGTAAAAAAATGCAATTTGGGTGCAACATTTGGAGGAGATTTGGAACCCTTATCATAGTTTTTGTGTGGTCCAGAAGCTGTAGGCTGTGCAATCTTGTCATTCAAAGAAAAATGGCAAAAAGTTTTAACCATATTGCATGGTTTTAACCGTGGTTGCAAAGATTCCAGCTACAGTTGCATTTTTAATTTTGCTTTGTGAATGTTTAAAACTCTTCATTTAGTAACTGTGGATATAAAAATTTTTATGGCACTATTTGCATGCTGTAAAAACTATCATAAAGAGCATAAAAATATTTCAAAGTGTGATTCAAGATACTTAGTGAAATTGGCAAAGGATATTTACTTGAAAGTTACTTACAAAAAGTCATTGGTTTTGCCTTCTTCTACTTCTTTGTCTGTGGACTCGAGTAAAAAAATGCCATTTGGATCATCATTTGCTTCAATTGTAACTGTTGCCATTCTAGGTTTGTAAACAACAGTGTCTCCTAAAAAAAATGAATTTTTTTGATAAATAATAGAATTGTAGCTGGAGAAAACATATCTCCACAAATATTCCAAATAGAGGTTCAAAAGCCAATCTTCTCCCTTTGACTATGAACAAAAGTGATTATGACTTCCCTAACACTTGCTTTGTACATCTGCCTCATCTTTGGTCTTCAAATACACAGGCATTTTAGGTAAACACTAGACCAGGGCTGCCAAACTCAGCGGAGGGGAAAAATGTCCCAATATGTCACATGACACCACGGTGATGATGTGAGTTTGACACCCCTGCACTAGATCCAAACACATTTTAGGGCATCCAAAAGATAGCAAAGAAATATTTTATAATACTGTATAATGTGTATAATCTTTCTTCTCCTTGCAAAATTCAGAGATATTATTCAATTAGGTTCTAAAAACAAAAGGCATGAAAGACAAGACAATACTATACAATGTACATATTTTATACTTCAGTCACAGCGGTGAACTAGCTATATTATAAACAACTCTAAAATATACTTCAGATATAATAGAATGACAGAGTTGGAAGGGACCTTAGAGGTCTTCCAGTCCAACCCCCTGCTCAGACAAATGGTTGTCCCATCTCTTCTTAAAAACCTCCAGTGTTGGAACATTCACAATTGCTGGAGGCAAGTTGTTCCACAGTTAATTGTTCTGTCAGGAAATTACTCCTTAGCTCTAGGTTGCTTCCACTAAGTATCTTGATTAGCTTCTATCCATTGCTTCTTGTCCTTTCTTCAAGTGCTTTGAATAACTTGATTATAGTATACAAGCTTTAAAAATATTACACTTTGGTGTGAAGAATGTCAAAAGGTATTGCCCAAGCATCCTTAACTGCTTATAATATCAATCAGGGGCAAAAAACAATCTAAAGAAACGTTGATTAGTTTATGTAGGTTGAATAATCATTTGAACCTGTAGAATTGAAGAGAATTATATAAAAATCTTCATCTGATTCAGGAATATCATCATCATGGATAAATATAGTTATATTCTGTTCTTTTATTCCAGTATCAAACCAAAGCACTCCATTTTTTTCACAAGACATGAAATCTTCACCACTGGCATTTCCATTGATAGTGGCATATAAAACAGAAACAACATCGGCACCGGAGTCATTTCTTACAACTACAAATTCCGCAATGCCACCTTCGTGAACCTTTAGAATAACAGGATCTGAAATACAGTTAAGTGTAAAAGCATGCAAAACATCAATATTCATACATTGTTTTTCAAAAACTTGTATTAAATAATTGTTACATGAATTTCAATGTCTAGTTTGTGATATCAGATTAAAACATTGATTATGTCAATCTTAGTTAAAAATCCACTTTGCTTCTGTAATTTTCTAGCTTGCTCGTTTGATTTTGTACCCGATCTAAAAGCTAACCTCAAGTTGATGATGGTTGATTTTGACAATGTTGCAGAACCATGCCTCCTAATCATTCTTATTATTGGCCATGTTGACTGAGGTGTGTAAAAATTGTAAGAGGGCAGTCTGATGGAATGGTTAGAAGCAGAGAAACTGACATGAAGCCAGCTGTGTGACAATGACAAACCAATTCCAAAAATCTTGTCCAGAAAACTGCAGGGATTCATCTAGACTGTCATAAGGAATTAATAATAAACTCAGGGGCACACACATGAAAAAAAAAATGTAAATCATAATATCTAAAAGTCACAGATATTCACTCCTACTATCAAGGCAAAAACAGATTTTTAAATTTAAAAAAAAGAGCTGGGAAAGGTAGGAGGCAAATAAACCATGATTAATGTTCCTAACTATGAGTCTATGGAACATAATGTTCAGCATAACTCATATAGTTCTACTGCAAATGTTCTTGGATCCAGAACTTCCTATAAACATTACTATTCTTGTATTTAAACATAAGCTAGTAGAATGGCACTAACCTGCAAAGTAAATTGGACAATCATTTTTGGTGATCTGCAGTGTTGCTGTTGTTATATTTCCTAGGCTAGCACCGCCTGTAGTATTGAAAATACTAATTATGAATACTTCCATTTCTTCAGGTATCTTGGGGGGAAAAACCACAAAATTTATGTATTAATAGTGTCAAATTAACCCCAAGATGCCAATCATTAATTGACTACTTGCATAATAATAATAATGAAATTTAAATCTTATGATTGATAAAACATTTTATATAGCTATTAGACATAATTTAAATCTGGTCCAAAGCATACATTGTCTTTTTTTATTCCATTTCAGTGTTTTCAGCCAATCAGCTAAAAGGAATGTTTCAACCAAGTCCTCATTCAAGAATGCAGGTATACCTTTTTTGACCTTTCACATTTAACTTTACAGAATACTACTGAGTATACTAGTGATTATAATTCTTCTTGGAATTATAATCATCATCTTCCTATGTTATAAATTTATTTGCCCCTCTTCCGTAAATAAAAATTACTGTAAAAATGACTACCTCATCAGGGACTGAATAAATGGTGATATCTTTTGAAAATTCCTCATTTCCAAAAAAAATTGTTCCTCGATCTGGAAAAATATCTTTTGTAGAAATTGAGTCCGTTGCCCATGATACACTCACACTCCCAAAGGTTCCTTTGTTTCTTATTATTTTAAAAACAGCTTTGAAACACAAGAATACAGATATCTTAATCAAATAACATCCAAGACAGGTAAGAAAAACTTAATATAAAACGAATATAAATGAGGTTTGATTTTTAATGTTATAATATCACATAGGTAAATTTACATTAGAAATAATGAACAAATGTCCAAATTACTATTTATCTACAAAATGAACATTAAAAGGTGCTTTGGATGTCAGTGTTGTAGAATTGAATAATAAGTTTAATAGTTTAAATGCTATGACTATGATTTGTTAGTTCACATATTTGTTAGTTCACATATTATGCAAAGAATAAATCTAGGTACTACCAGTACAGCACAGTAATTGGATTCATACCATACATAATACAGAAAGGAAAAAAAAACATAGCATAATGCCGCTAATAAGCAGGCATATACAAGGAATGAAGGCTATTGCTAAGCACATTGATTTGTGCTTAACAAATTGTAAGCCGCCCTGAGTCTCCGGAGAAGGGTGGCATATAAATGTGATTAAAATAAATAAAATAAAAATAAATAAATAATACAGTATGTAAAAAGAGTTTGTGCTGATTGGGAATGCCAAGGTCTACTTGGAGAAATAGCAATTCAAATCAACTCTTCCCATGACTGTTTCCAGCTATCTGTACTCCTGATCCAGTGGCAAATATTAAAGCCATAAAGTATAGTTTAATTATGATAATTAAAGTTGTGCCACAATGACTCTTTCAATATTAGTGTCTCAGGTAGATTATAGAAACAACGAACTTCAGTAAATAAATAGAAGAAAAGTTAACTGTTTTGTTTACTTATTAAAAGTATACTCATATACTTTCTCATTTATGAAAATATTTTTATTTGAAGAAAATAATGAGAATTACCAGCATAGAAGTCTTCCCCTTTACTTTCATTTATTGTTACTATCATCATATTGTCAACAAACTGAATTATTCCATGTGGATCATTGTTCTTCAGAATTATGATGTTGACTCTTGTAGTATTTCCCAGCTTACTTGGCAGGTCACCATGGCTACTGAGGAGCACTGAATAAAATTCATCTAACTAGAACAGGGAAACTGAATCAGAACAATAGGGACAGAACTAGCAATACAGTAATGAATAGATATTTGAATAAGTGCTACAAACTATCGTGAACTTTTACTACTATTTTTTTTTAAAAGGCAGCATTCACATATTTTTCAGTCCAGTTCAAAATGGTTAATGACTCATTCACACTTCTTCTCTGCCACAGTACACTCCCAGTGCAATGTCAGTGATATCAAGTTACATTTTGGAAGAGATAAAGCATCCATAATAATGCTGAACATTCAAAAAATAGTGTCTTGTACCAATTAGCAAGATTTTATATCTAGTATAATCTAGATACTACTACTAAATACACCTTTTAAGTATCTTGAATTTTCAATATAATGGAAAAAATCTGTCCATGCTCTATATTCTTCTGCACATGCATAAAATCTTGTTTACCATTTTACTCATATTATACTTCAAATATACACTACATAAAATAAAGAGGCATTTTTTTTTTGCCATTTTATGCCTGTGTAAAATTTTATTTTAATTTGATGGACCTCCTGTTTTAATGGATAAGGCTGACTTTAATTCCACATAGAATGTTGATAAAATGAAATTCTATGCAATACTTATGCTTAGAATTAATTTTTATTTATATCTTGCCTTTATTATTTGTATAAATAACTTAAGGGGGCAAATATGCATAGTATTTCTTTCTTCTCCTATTTTCTCACAACAATCCTGTGTGGTGGGTTGGGCTATGAGAGAGTGACTGGTCCAAGTTCACCCAACTGGCTTTCATGCCTGAGAAAGGATGAGTTCAAAGTCTCCTGGTTTCTAGCCTGGTGAATTCCTATTGTCATTTTCTGGCTGCAAGTCCATGAACATTTGACTGAAGAAAGACTAGCAGAACAAAGGTACTTCAAAATGCGCTCAGCTTTAAAATCGGTAAACATTACATTTCTCTTCAGTAATAGAAAATAACTTTAAGATGTTAGGATTAGAAATCCCTACTTAATCCCATAGGTAGGTTATAATTTCCAGACACTGGGAAAGAAACTAACAGCGAAACCTGTTTGGCCCAGGGTGGAGACATACAGTGGAACCTTGGTTCACAACCACAATTGGTTCCATAACTTTGGTTGTGAACCGAGTTGGTTGTGAACTGAAACAAACTTTCCCATTGAGTTCTATGGAAATATGATCGATCCGTTCCAGACCCCTATGAACTCTTATTGTTTTTTTAAGATTTTGAAGCACACAAATACAGTACTGTAGTTAAATATGCCACAGAATGCACAGTGTAACAGTAAAATCCTTTAATACAAATACTGAGAAAACCATGAACAACAGAGAAAACTGTTCGGTTGGTCGATTCTGAGCGAGAGAGGGGTTGCTGTTTTGTGGGAGAGTCTGCCCCCGTGATAGAAGGACACTCTCCTTCAGGTGTTTTCTTTCCTGATATTTCTTTGACTTCAGGAAGTTTGGTTGCAAACTGAGGATTTGTTTGTGAACCGAGTCAAACATTTAGCTGATTTTTTTGGTTGTGAACCAAAGTGTTTGTGAGCCAAGGTTCCACTGTATAACCGAGTATCATCACTGACTCTGTATCAACTGATGACATTGTCCAGCAGTTACATGTAGAGTGTAGGGAGTCCTGCGGGGAGTGGAGGGAAAATAGAGTCTTCTAACACAGAAATCTAGAATCTGACTAGGCTAGATATCTTTCCTCCACCAAAACCAACTAGAAATTGTATTTACAATCATTACAGCATCCTGCGGTCACTTGACTGCTATTTGTATGCTTTGCAAATTGGCTTGAGACAAGCAGAGTTAATAGACAGGATGGAAGTAAATTTTAAAATCATGCTCATAACTGAGTTGAGTCTCTTAAACACCAAGGAGAAATGAGGTTATATAAGCCCTTCATATTGTCATAATGTTTCAGCAAGCAACTACCATATGTTACTTAGCAAAGGAGTTGCCTGTCCCAATTGTGATTACTGAGTGAGGACTAACTGTGTAGCATTTCAAATTGCTCAGGTCCAATAGAATTAAATCTTCTTAGCTTAGAATATATCTTAGTCATCTCCAAGGGATATGCCTAGCTGGAATTAAACTTAGAGGGAGTCAGAATGATGAGAAAATGTTCTGGGATTTACGGACACAGAGAGGCCACAAAGCACAATCCAAGACCATGGAAACCCCTTAATTCAGGCACTAGTGAGGGCCTCAGTTAAGCCATGGATCAGATCCCAGCTCAGGATCAGTCCCAAGCTCTCTCTGAAATCCAACTGGAACCATTAAACAGTATTGTTTACTATTAGTCTAAAAGAGACATCAATAGTTTTCCCCTCCTCTTTTTACCTCTGGAATCTCATCCATCCTTGTTAGCAAAGTAATTTTAATTTCTCTTTCCCCAGGTTTAAACTGCAGAACTCCTGTATTTCCATAGAACTCATTGCTATCTCTTGGCTCTATAGTATAGAGTAGAAATTGCTCCGTAAGTGCTCCTTTGGAACGGACAATCTGGAGTTCGACAGACTCTCCTTCCTGGAAAAAAATTATTATTATTTTTTTAAATGGAATGCAAAAGATCAGTACTGATATAGGATATGGCTCTCTTCAAATTTAAATATAAATACTTACCTTTATCCTATAGGGACCTCTGGAAGATGAAGCAAACTCAAACACTCCTCCAGGGTCATCATTTTCTGGAATGATCAACTTGCGACTAGTATATCCAGATTTCAGGATTTGATTTTCCACATTCACACTGAAGAAAAAAATTGAATGCATCTGGAATATGCAGATTGTTTGCAATTACCATATTTTTAAGAGTATAAGATGCTCCAAAGTATAAGACACACCTAGCTTTTGGGGAGGAAAACAAGGGGAAAAAATCTGCCTCTGCCTCCCAGCAATTTGTTGCCTTGTAGCAAACAGCAAACACCCTGTTTCAGCTTCAGCACAGCCTGATTAGCACAAGCAGCTGATTGTCAGTAGGATCAGCCTCCCGAGTATCAACTGTTTCAGGCTGCAGGGATTGTCATAGCCTATTGCCACCTCTGCACGCTGTTTGCAGCCTCCATGATCCCCACTGTCTGCCCATTCCGGGTGGCAGGAATCAGAACAGGTGGAAAATGGGGCACAAAGAGGCTGAAAAGGGGGCATGTGGAGGCCAAAAATGGGATGAGGAGGCCAAAAATGGGGCATGCAGAGGCGGCAATAGGCTATGACAATCCCTGCAACTTGAAACAGCTGATCGTCGGGAAGCCAATCCAACCAACAATCAGCTGCTTGTGCTAATAAGGCTGTGCTGAAACTGAAACAGACTGTTTGCTGTTTGCTGCAAGGAGGCAAATTGCTGGGAGGCAGAGGCCAAAGGGTGGGGGCCAGCAGGTGGGCGGGGCTTCGGCAACATTCACTGTATAAGATGCACAGACATTCCCATCCACTTTGGGTGTGTGAAAAAAGTGTGTCTTATACTCTGAAAAATACGGTAAATTGATCAAAGCCTATGGTAAAGTACAAATATAGTGACCATATAAAGGAGAAACCTGAAAGATCCAAAAGAGGTTCACAAGAAATTTAGGAATATGTATATTCATAGCATAATGCTTTACAAAGGAAAATTCAAGAGCAAAACCAAAAATTGTATTCTAATTTTTAAAAAATCTAAAATCAAATAATATACATAAATTTAGTTTTAAAAATTCTGTTCACAAATGTGAAAGACTGTGCATTAAATTGTACCTTTTGTATAGTAGAAGGTAAATGACCAAAATAAAGAACAAAAGTGAATTTTTGAAAAATAAATAAATCTAAAAAAGAGCTTTCTAAAGTGAAGGATTATCCTTTATTATATGGTCAGTGTAATTATAAAGCATCGGGGGTTCTATACTTCACCACCTCCAACTAAGATGTTTGTCCTCTTTCGTCTCCCTCAAAAAAGGCTTGACCTGAACTGGCTTCATTCAGCAAGTAGATAAAACTGTTGCTCTACTACAGGTATGCTAACACTGACTAAAAGGGGGGAAAAAATCTCTTTTACACTGACAGTGTAATTTGTCAGAAGACAGTCTGCTAATACTGACAGTAATCAAATAAAATATTTCTCACTATTCAGTATCGCATATAAAATCCCCTCTGAGGATTATTTGGATTTTAGAAAACAGATCGCGCATTACAGAGCAAAACAGAGGAGTCCATATGTATAACACATATTAAAAAACAGGTGAAGCTTTAGGCACACAATTACAGCTGCCATCTTGACTAGTTTTTAACACTCCAAAGAGGGAAAATTTATTTAATCACTGACTGCTTCCAGTTCAATAAAGCCACATGGCAAATATAAATGAGATTAATTGTTTCACTGCCAGGACTTTTGTGTACAAGTATTTAATTTAAATCTTGTTAAATATTACTTCAGGTTCCTAATTATATGCCAGATTGTATAAAAAAGTACAACCTATATGTAACTGTAGTCTATTTTAAAAGCTTGTTGTACAAATGTGTGCAGGCCCCTTTGCTAACATTGCAACTTGTACACTTTTGTCTAAGGCCAAGTCATACTGAATGCAGCCATTTTGCTTCTAAATAAACAGGAATCATTGAACTGTGCTTTGCACGATTCAAATGCTGCAATGAAAACGTATAATTTGATTAAAGGCTTTCGTAAATAAGCTTTTCACATACTCGGTTCCTACAGCTCAGTGAAAAGAGATTTGGTGTACAGGTTTTTCAAGCCATCTACTGTACTGGACTATCTTCAAACAGCAAGCCATGCATTCGTAACCATTATTGTTCTTGTTGTTGTTAGAATCTCCTCCCCCCAAAAAATGTTTTCAATCCACCAAGACATGTTACCAAGGGGCATTAAATAGCATGCTTTCCCTGAGAAGGCTTGCAAGGCAGAAAGAAAAACCAAAGGAGATTCCTGTCCAGACCAACCACTTCCGAAACAAAAAAGCTAGTTCACTGAAAACAAAGACACAGCTTGCGGCACTTACCCAAAGTACACGACAAACCTTTTTGTCTCTACCCTGTCAATGTGGAGAGAAAGAAATGGGGGACAGAAATAAAACCACTGTTGGCCAAGTTCTTTGTATGAGAGTTCTTTACATGGTGGAAATCAAATGAAAGATTATAATACAGCACTTTTCAGAGACCTACTGTTTATTTATGGGAATTCTTGTTCCAGCAATGCTAGCAAGAGGTTCAGGAATTTGCACTTGTAATTCAGATGACCCTGTGACCAATTGGATGTCAAGGACTCTTTAAGCCCTTCATTACAGCATTGCTCAAAGAGTTAGTTGCTGGCGGCCCTAGTAGAGTGTTCAGGCACAGGAGCCCAGCAGTTGAGTCCATTTTAATTCAGGACTACTTGTAAGTTCTCAGTGCTTTGGATCAGACTAAAGAAGTCTGTTTTGTGTGTAAGTGTATTGCCTCCAGCACCTGTCAATCTACTAAAGAGTCCTACTGATTGTGTAAGATAATGGACAGAGGTTGCTTTTGTCTAACATTGTACTGATGGGGGTTTGTGGGTGTGCTAATTAATAATAAGAATGATACAAATGAGAAAAACATTTTCCAAGTTTATAAGAATTTAATCTAAAAACAAAAAGTTAGAACTGAACAAAAATGATTTTTTAAAAAAAAAATCTGTAATGAAATAAAACTTTTAATCCTACCCCTAATATTGTAAGACAACAGATCCTTTGATTAATTATAAATTGCTATCTCTATTTCTGTGTTATATCTTTGTTATATCTGTAAATGCAGACGGTTGGAATTCTTTCCTAGAAATGTAAGCTCCCACTACATTAGGAGAACCTTTACAAATACAATAGAAAAGTTAACCAGATGAAATGCTTAAATTTACTCTGCAGAAATGTTTAAACAGCAAATAACTTATTAAAGGATGCTGCCACAAATTCTACCTGAACATATCCTCTCCCAAGAAAAGGATTAAATTGTGATCAACTAACAGTCAGGTGGCTAGTTCACAAGGGTGACCTAGATGTTAATTCATGTGGGATTCATAATGCTTTACAGTCCTGATTGGCACGGATTATGTAGAGTGCAATATACTGGTTCTTAATGCATACTTTCTGTAGAAAATGCAGGGCTGTAAAACATTGCTAAAAATTTCTGTTTTTGGAAAGGACAGAGGTATTCTTTATAAGCAATATTTCAGAATCTCCCTTATAAAGCACCAGACAGAACATCAAGCTTCATTTTAGTAAATATTCTCCCTTTGAGAATAGAGGGATGGAAAGGTACCTAACATGTTTTTCTCAAGTTCATGGAAATTTCTAAGTTCTTTCGTGAATTTTGCAGATATGAATACTTCTTTATTTTTTTAAAGCAGACTGAACCTTTGAAGAGGTTTAAGGTGTAGATGAATGGCAGAAGGTTGTTTTGCTATACAATCTTATTAGCAAAGTTAGTGGTAAATAGGCAAATGATATAATGTTCATTTCATTGTTTTTGTTTAATTGTAATTGCTTTTTATATATTTATTTTTAATTCCAGTTGGACCACACCCCAGTGATAAATGTTATAATGGTTTTGGGTTTGGTTTGGTTTGTCGCTTTACAAGGGAGTAGCAATAAACTTATCTCTAGAACAGTGGTTTCCAATTTTACTGGTTTCCAATTTTGACAACTTTAAGTTGTATGGACCAGCTCACAGAATTCTTAAAGTTACTAAAGTTCAAAACCACTGTTCTAAAAACACAAACATGCATTTACTACCTTACCAACAAGATTCAAGGATAGGTCTCAGACAGATGAAGTACAAATGTGAGCAAAACTCTTATGTGCGAAAAATCAGGTACTATAAAAATCAAATCATATTTTTATATCAGTATCATTTTTTAAACCCAAAATATCTTCACCAGCCCATACTTGGTTACAAAATTTTGCCATGTTTTTCAGCCTTTGACATTAAGAGCATCTAAACAGTGTTTTGATAATAGTGTCCTTGTATCTCTTGATTTCTAGCCTTGCTTGCTTCAGTTCTCAGATTTTCTGAAAAATGAATCCCATTGTGCTTTCTGGACTGAATGCAAGGTTAGTATGCCTAAAATTACACTTTAAATACGTGCCATCTATTATATTATGGTTAAGTCTTATATAAGTGTTTTGTATTATTGCATCAGGAGAAAGCATGATGTTAATTTGTTTTTGTTTTTTTTAATTATCAAAGAGTACCTGTCTAAGGATAATGTTAGGGTCTCATTCATTTCAGGTATGTCATCAGCTTGAATAGTAATGTTGATTGCTGTGTCACTTTGTCCAGATAAAAACAGAACTGAACCAGAAAAAGGCCATATGTCATCAACAGTCACAGCTTTTGAATTGAGGCCTGTAGGTGTTAGGCTCCAGAATACAGTGGCTTGTCCATCTGTCCCATCTCGATGCAAAGGAATGGAGCTCTAGAACAAATACCACACATCTTGAATGTGTGCAAAACTTGATTTTCCAAACTGTAAGCAATCTAAACGTTTACAACTTATTTCTGAATCTGAGGACATAGTTGCCCTTCATTTATCCTGCATTTTTTTTGTTCATAATAAAAAAATAAAAATCATTGATAAAGTAGCTCTTTAAACAGTTAGCTTGACCGTCACCATGAAATTATAAGACCAAAAAAGTTAAGTGGTGCTGGATTTTAGATGAAGTGAGAAAGTACA
>JANHFR010004983.1:50871-61191 GCA_032468015.1 Mimophis mahfalensis | reverse complement strand
AAATGAAATGAAATGAAATGAAATGAAATGAAATGAAATGAAATGAATGAATGAATGAATGAATAAATAAATAAATAAATAAATAAATAAATAGATAAATAAATAAATAACGTATTTTCCAGAGCATCTGAAGTCCAGACAAGGAATAATGATGGAAATTGATCAAGGAGAGATTCAATCTAGAAATGAGAAATTTTCTGACACTGAGAACAATCAGCCAATGGAACAGCTTGCTTTCAGAAGTTGTGGGAGCTTCATCACTGGAAGCTTTCAAGAAGAGACTGGATGGCGATCTGTCATAAATGGTGTATGCTTGGGTAGGGGGTTGGACTAGATGACCTATAAAGTCCCTTCCAACTCTGTCATTCTGGCTGCTGTTTGGGGAAATAATGATGCAGCAGCCTTTACATCAAAAGTTGTGCATATAATTGCCTATATGGACCATTCCATATAGCTTACTGTACATATTTTTTGAAATATAAGACAGACAGGAGAGACAGCAGACGCATCCCTCCTGTTTATATTGAGTGAATGCTGAAAATTAACCTGACAAGAACCCTGCACTGCATGGACATTTCAGGAATGTTCCCCAGTATTTGGGAAACCAGGGGGTGAGAACAAGAAACCTTGCCGTGTTAGTGAGAAAACATTTGCTCTGGACTCATGACTGAACTCACACACCGAGACTCTGTAGGACACTGATACTTCCTGTCTGGCACTGCTTTGATGACATTTACCCACCTAGCGCTGCTTTTTAAGACTGAGTAAATATAGCAGCCCAGATATATATGAAGCAGACTTAGCATTATGTTATGACACCCTAATTGGCTTTGAATATTGGCTCCCCTGGGGCCTACTAAGAGGAAAATAGAACGGCATATCTAAAAATGGTTTCAAAATGATCTGAGACAAAAACCAGTGCCTCTCTGCAGCTTTTAAAAGGGATCAGAGTGTTACCCGAGGAAAAACATCAATCAAGTATAAAGCCTGTAGAGGACAACTGTTTAGATTTAAATGGGAAATGGCATTTTAAAAACTCCTGCAATTAGCCTTTATTTTCATAATAGGCAATTATACTAAACCAGTTATCTGGAACTTGATTTTATGCACACACACACACACATACATAAGCACAGTTATGTAAGCTGTATTTCATCCAATTAATAATAGACATGCAGGACAGCTGGAAAGTCCAGGTTTTAAGCTGCAATTTTATACCTTACAATGGACAGGAATCCCAGCCAAGGCCTCCTGCAGGCAAAATATTATTTTTCTTTCATATTCCGAGACTCAGTTTTGCTCCTGAAAATGGAGTTCCTGCTTGAATTTCTGCATATAGATTTTTTTTTCCCCTCTGGAGATTTTCTGAATATACTATTTTCTTTCCCAAATATGTTTTCTGAATGCAATATCTGACCTCAGGTATATTTTGAGATGGATTAGAGTAATCTCCATTAATTATATGACTGTTTGTGCTCTGACAAATTCCATGTTGATAGCTCATGCCATTTTACCTGGAGCAAAAATTCTCAGAAATATTATTTTCATCATAATCTTGGCACAATAATATGCAGATAGCCATAAGAATTGGACCTTCACATTTTTATTTGTCTATTTCCATAAATATTTTCCAGTCCTGTTTTTTTCAGCAAACAAAGCCAAAGTCCTGTCTATTTGCCAGAAACCAGCAACAAAGGAGAGATTCACAAAAGGAAAATAAAGTTTTACCTATATTCAGATCATATTGCAAATCCCTACCTCCTCAGATTTTCTTAAGAAAAATATAATAAATTTTAAAATATACATAAGCAGAAAAATGTTTTCTCTGCCATATAAATTATATATTGTGAAAAACTGTTTATAAAAACTGTTAACATTTATGGTAAACTGTTAATATTTATGGTAACGGAACTGAATTTTTACATACTCATCTCAGTGCTGATACTACATATTTGTGTATATTTTTTTTTAACTTCAGATGGTGGAAAACTGTTGTCAGTTTTCAGAAATAATGGCTAGAGGTGACTCCAAGTACTAGTGAAATATGTTTTGAGACCTAAAGGTTGTCTACACATTATTATATTTATGATTGCCAATGACAAGGTTATTAGAGGATTAGGTACTACTCCTTGAACAGGATCAGAGCAACTGCATAACAATGCTGGACTCCCTCAGTAAAAAGAATTTTATTACTACAAGGAGAGAATATTGCTCCCACTTCTCTGACACCTATTCTATTGCTTCTTATCTCCAGGCCAAGGAAGCAACTCATTCCTTGGAACATTTGATTAAGTTTGATAATAGCCTTGATAAGAAATAGTTGACTGACATTAAATTCACAAATAGACATGGTGTTAGTAAACAGAAAACTTGACTTGGAAACTCTAAGATGCACTCTGCCATATCATTCAGGAGGCAAACTAGAATTTTCTTTCTTTCTTTTTTTTTTTTTTACATTTTTATAGGACAAACTGAAGGAGTTCTTTCCATTTTAACTGAGTTTAATCCCACTTTAAGGTTTAGACTAAAGCTTTTTCATTTTCTGCCTCAAAACAGTGGGAAAACCTGCCACTAATATATAGATTACAAGATTCTGTTTTCAAAAATGACCCTACTTGTAGGGATTTTGCTGGTCCCAAATACTGCACCTTTCACACTTTGGTAATATATATTTAGATCAGTCTTCCAAAGCTTGATGCCCTTCAGAGCCAGCTAGTAAAATTCTCAGCCTTGCTGGGAGTTAAATATACATAATTCTATAGAACATGGAGGTTTAATACACTGAATGAGAGTTTAAACTACTCATTAAAACTGGCCTCTTAAAATTCACGGCAGCTTGCACAGACTATTGAAGCATATCTTATTCAAGATTATGTTTCAGTGATCTGTATAGGTTTGGAAAATAAGGTCTCCAATTAGCAAAACCATGTTGGTTATTATATAAAACCATATTTATTCCTGTTCCAATTTCGAGGCCGCGACTATGGTTTTTATTGTATTTTAATGTTTACCAAGTCTCTTTTTTGCCATTGCTTTGGATTGTTTCTTCCAAATTATCTCTGCTGCAGATTAGATGATATGATGTGGTGTTTCACAGCTGCAATAGGTGCTATGAAATTTTTCTATTATAGCATTTAGTGTTTTGGCGATGAATCCATCTCCTTCATAAAGCAAGAAGTTTAATTGTTATCAAATAGCCTGCTGATTTTATATTTTATACTAGCTATACTAGTCACTGTGCTGTTGTAAATGTTTATTGTTGAAAAGTAATGTTGCTCTGCAGTTTGCATGCCTTTAAAGTGCACTTAATAAAAAGGTTTCCACAAAAAACTGGGTGTCTGGGTCTTTTTCCTAGGTTCCGGAATGAATTAATCCGTTTCCAATGCATTCCTATGGGAAACCGCTTTTCGAGTTACATTTTTTTCTACTTACAAATGTGCATTTGGAATGGATTAAATTCATAAGTAGAGGGACCACTGTAGTGAATTAATGTTGAAACATTGATGTACCATAGAATGCCTTAAAGACATAATTCCTGTAAACACCACAGAGTGAAAAAGTTAACACTATCAATTAATTTCATATTTTGAGGTAACACAATTAACAATTGAAATCAGAAGAAACACTATGATTTTACAGAGAGTTTAACAAGATAATTTGCACAAGATATGACTATATATTTTTAATTACAGAATTAGTCACTCTTTGTTCTTTATCCATGACTTGTATTTTTATAATTGTCACTTGCCTGATACATACATAAAGTGTCAGACACAATCTCTGGAGTGTTCCACATGAAAATCAGCTGTGGCTTTCAAGATGGGAATCAAATCCTTCAGATATCATAGTCAAATGAAATGAAAAAATATGCTAGCTCAATTCATAAAATAATAGATTCTCAGAAAAAAATATGCACATTAAAATGATTTCTCAAAGGTAAACACAAAAATGGTCATTTTTTTCTACCAGCCATTTGTTTTAACAACAATGATAATAACATAGGGAAATTAGTCAAACAAAAGTTTCAGGATATTGGGGCACAAAGGGACCTTGAGTCCCTGGTTAATTCATAGACATATCATTGGCCAGGGAAGATAAAAAAGGAGCATAAAATAGAGAATTATCTATTAGTAAAAATGTCCTGAACGTGGAGGGTGGCTTTTACTAGATTAAGATTTGAACAGCTTGACATGGTAGGGAGGAGTGGGTGGTTTAGAAGCCTCCCTTATGAGGACCATTTGTGCATCTGTGGACAAAATGCCATTGAGGACATAGTGCAGCGGTGGGTTTCACCCAGTTCAGCCCAGTTTGCGCGAACCGGTTGTTACAATTTTGCATGGTTCAGAGAACTGGCAAAATGCATTCCTGGCTGGCCCCGCCCCTACCCGCCTTCCCACCCCTCCCTGCCACCATTTTGCATAGTTCAGAGGCAAATCGCACCACTGACTGGCAAATGTGGTGTGGCTGTTCCCTGCTCTGTTTTGGCGTGAGGGGAGAGAAGCTTTCCCCCTCATGCCGAAAGAGAAGGGGCTGGGCTGGGTGCTTCCCTGTGAGACCCTCCAGAGAATCATCCATCCCAGCCTGCTCTGTTTCGGTGCATGGGAGAAGTTGGCCCTACCCACCTAGTCACCTGCCTACCAAGCCCAGCCCACAGAACTGGTTGTTAAAAAATTTGTAACCCACTCCTGACATAGTGCATATGATATTGAACTGCCCCTTATATAATTCAATTAGGGATCAATATCTTTAGCCACTGTTGACAAATATAGTATACTGGCATCCTACTTTTAAAGTCTCAGTGCCACTGAAAGGAATTAATAAGCTGCTGACAGAGAAGTTGGCCAAATTTATTATTAGAGCGGCAAGACTCAGAAAGGAATTTATCCAATGTCATGATAGACTGTCACAGGGATAATTTCATCTGGTAATATCTGTGATCTTCCCATTGATTTATAGCTCCATACTATCTTCATAGATATTACTGTTGTATTGTTTTAGCAATATAGCTACTATAGTTAATATTATTGAGTATTTAATAGTTTTTTTAGTACTCACTTATTTGGGGCTATGCCAGGTACTCTTCTATTTGTTTGCATGTGTATTGAAATGGCCTGTTGGCTACTCAATAAAAGTTGTTGTTGTTGTTGTTGTTGTTGTTGTTGTTGTTGTTGTTATTATTATTATTATTATTATTATTATTATTATTATTATTATCATCCTACCAAGCGTAGAGAAAAAGATGATCGATCTGCAACACAACACAAAGTTCCTGAACTTCAGAATTCATAATTATGCAAATCATTATATTAGTGGTTGTGTGCCATTGATGAATACATGCCATTATTTCATGTATTTCATATTTATTGTAATAGAAAGAATCCTATAATTGAACTGGTGTTTCTATATTACATCTTAAATTACAAGATGATAGAAGAGATACAGGTTTTCAAAAGTAGTCACATTTGCTACAAGCCATTATCTAATGATTGATAATCCAGATTATAGGACAATTTATGAGCAAATAGGAAAGGAAAGCTGAAAATGAGATTCCTTTGTACCTGATAGGGAAGAATGTATGATTAAATCTGTTGAAAAATGAACTATATGTTGAAAAACAATGATTTAAAACTCAAAGCAAAGGATTAATTAATGCTTTCAATATGACAGAAGAAAAATGCATTATACAGAAACACTATCAAAGGGAAATGAAAGCAAGTAATGTATGAGTTAACTTAAAAAAGGGAATGTTAAGTAATATTAAATGCCTTAAAACAAAAACAATTGTAGATAAGCAACTACAATTTAACTTTAACCTTAACTAAACCTCTATGAAACGTATGCTCAAGTAAATGTAACATGCAAACATTCTAACAAAGGAAATTAGTATGCAATTATGATGTCAGTTTAGATTTAACTAAACTTCCACCAGTCCAACTAATTAATTGTAACTCCTTAGAGGTTTCAGCCATATAGCCTGGAGTTGTGCCATACTTATTTATCTTCAAAGCATCCCCCAAGCAGTTTAAAACCTCTGTTCCTTGGGGTGGAATTTTTTTAACCAATCAGATAAGCTAATTAATATTTACAGCTTTCCCCTCCAAAAATCAACCAATCCTGATGAAGAAAAAAGGCTTCATTCCACTATGGCAACCATCCTGAGAACCTGATAAGTTGGGTTGGTTTGTAGTCCTGTAAAATCTGAAAGATAATAATTCCCATACAGTCAAGATGGCTTTTCTGGAGTAGCATCATGAAAGTTATAGGAACAGTTCAGAAAGCAAGATGTCCTCACTTTTATTTATCTCTGAAGCAGAGAGGAAAAAAAGCTGGTTGTATCTGGAAAGTTTCTAAGTTTGTGTCAATAGGCAGCTCTTGGCGGTTTGTGGTAGGTAAGATTGTGGGCAGCTCCAGAGGAGGATTAAAGTGTTGATAGACTAAGGCTTACTGTATATAAATATTAAAGGTAAAGGTAAAGGTTCCCTTCACACATACGTGCTAGTCATTCCCGACTCTAAGGGGTGGTGCTCATCTCCATTTCAAAGCTGGCAGTAATAAATGCTGAAGGCACATGGAATGCTGTTACCTTCCCACCAAAGGTGGTCCCTATTTTTCTACTTGCATTTTTACATGCTTTCAAACTGCTAGGTTGACAGAAGCTGGGACAAGTAATGGGAGCTCACTCCATTATGCAGCACTTGGGATTCGAACTGCCAAACTGCTGACCTTTCTGATCAACAAGCTCAGTGTCTTAGCCCTCTTGAGCCACCACAACCCTCTGTGTAAATATTATGTAATTTCTAAAAAAAAACATTGTGCTAAGTATATGCAAAGATCTGAATGGCAGGCTCTTAAAATTATGGAGAAAAGAAGCTTATAAAGAGAAGAAACTTTAGAAAACTGAAAGACGTCAACCAATGCCAATCTGTTAAGAAATTAAGGATTCCATTTTGAAGGTTAATTGCAAAGAGTAGCAGAATTAGCTTAAAAACTCAAAATGGATATGATTAAAATAATATTTTCAATTGAAGATAGATGCAATAAATTGTTTCAAACTTTTCTAACATGAATAGTTTATAAATATTTTCCCTTAATAGAATATATTTGTATTCATTATTTTCACCAACATTTTTCCCCCTCTAAACTTCTCTTTTCAATTGTATCCTTATTACCAATATAGGTATTGAAGAATAAGAATATTTCACGCTGGAAATGGACTGTAAATAGGAAATACAGTACAAACTAATTTCTCTGTCATCCCTGATTTCCATTGCTTATGTTTCACAAAGGGTATCATGCACATTTGACCGTATACAAATTCATTGAAAATCTAGCAATTGATTACCCTTTGAGAATAATGAGTGATATGGATCTGAGCCCATACTTTAAAGCAGGGGTCCCTAACTCCCAGTCCATGGACCAGTACCAGTCTATGGCATGCCAGAAACTGGTCCATGCAAACAAGCAAAGCTCCATCTGCGGGATGCAGGCAGCACAAAAAAAATCACACCCCTCCAGTCCACCGAAAAATCTCTCTCCATGGTTTGGGTCTGCTGCTTTAAAGTATCTAAAGTCATTAAGGAATTCCAGTAGGGAAAGTAGAAAAGATTATGAAAAACTGCCAATATCAGTATATTAGATGATTAATTACAAGGCTCTAATGGGATACAGCATGTCTCAATTGGTTTATATATAAGTTTCATCAATCTACACATTTTAAAAAATCGGCAAGAAATAGATGATTCTAATTTTAATACATCTGGAAAGTCCCCCCCCCCCCCTGCAAAGAAGATAAAGCCAAAGTTCTGTCAATCTTTTGTGGTATAATTTCTTTGTATTAGCTCTTTGTGCCGTGCAAGATTGCTCAGTGATTGGTGGTTCTTTTTCTTTCTATTATATTTTTTTTTATGTGCAACTCATTTGCTTTTCAGTTTGATAGAAAGAGAGAGAGAAAAAAAGGCCGGATAAATTAATTGAGCTGTTTATTAGACAGATGCCTTTGCCATTTGATGGCAAGATTTTTTGAGAAAATGTTAATGATTTTTCCCAAGTAAATGCTTTGTATGTAGAAGTGCATTATTCTTCCAGAAATAGTCTTTGCTAATATAAATTTCCTTCATTCCCTTTTGTGTGTAATAGAAATTTCAAAATGAGACTGACAATAACATTCATTTTTTTTTCATTGCAATATGGAAATTTGGCAATAGTACAGGGGAAAAATGGGATAAAGCTTTTGTCTCCAAATTGTTGGTTGGGAAAAGCAATACTGGAATGAATAAATAATCATGGACACAAATTACTAAGCGCAACGTTTACTATTTTAAGTTGTTCTTGAAAACACGAGTCAGATAATCATGCCAACATTTTGAGTGTCCATGAAATTATTATTGACAAAATTATTATTGACAATGTTAGCTCATTTAAAATGAAGTTTAATCCATCCATCTCATCATCTAGTACAATTGCTTTTTTTTTCTTTCTGTTTTTAAAGATGGGACAGAAGACAGAAGAAATGTTTTTTTATTTAAAATTAAAGTGACTTTTAAATTGAAGCATGCTATGATTATGTTAATGTTGGAAAGCTAGAAATGGTAGTCAAAATTGGTTTCATTGGAACTTTAAGTTGGTTCAGGTCAATGAATTCTTTTCAAGGTCTTTCCACAGAACAGCCAGCTTAGCTCCCTCCTCCTCCCCCCCCCCCGCTCTAAAAGGCATTTTTGTACTACTTAGACAGCCTTCAATGAGTCTCCTCAACAGCAAGGAACTACTAAACAGCAAGTCACCCAAAACAGATCATTCACTCTAGTGCTTGGGGCAGGGTGTCTTTTTATACCTTTTATTCTACTATTTTGATTTTAATATCTCCCATGCTGAATCTAGGCATTTCCATTTTCACTTGTTAGGAACTCACATTAAATCTCTTATTCCTCATTTCAGCCATTTCTGGTGTATCTAAATAAGCTGAAGCAATTTCTGTTTTAATGATCTGAAGCAGTTTAAAAGTTAAAAAAAAACAACAACAACCATGCCCTGGACCCAGATTTTTTTTTATTTCTTGTTGGATTCCCTGTCAAAGTTTAAAGAGAATCTGTGCCACTTATGATATATTCATGTGTAGAAGAGAAAATGAATGAATCAAGCCCCTTTTTCATTAAAGAAGAAAAAAAAGGAGAAAATCAAGCCTCTCTACTGAGGCAATATGCTATATGGGCGCATACTTTTTTTCCCTCAAAAATTGTTCTGAAGATTCCTGATTCCTGAAGCAGATGAGATAATATTACATAATTCCAAGAAACTGAGGGAAAATATTCATGTATTCGATTACATTCTATCTCTCTCTTCAAAATGATGCTCAGGGTACCTAGCCTGTCCTCGACCTGCCTTTGATCAATCAAAAGCTGACAAATCCTACTTAAGCTAAACCTTTGGATGTTTGCTGCCATTATGCAAGGAGTTTGAATAGCCCTCCCAATGTAACTACCACCAGTAGTTACACTGGAGATGTAAATGAAGAGAAGATTGCTATGTTTGTGGCATGATATATCCAAAATGATTAAGATTTCAGCCAAATTGGAGGTGATCCCATTGCTAATGGCTGGAAACTCCTAGAGCTGCAATCACAGTTAATATGTAGGTTGCTAGAGCAGGGAAAACCATAATGTACCAAATTTTAAAAGTTGGCATAAAGACCAAGTGATTCAAAAGTTGTATTTGATTAATTAATGAAAAATAATTGCTAAAGTAAAAAATGATATCAAGCCAAGTATATTCATTTTTCTCTTCCCCAGTGCCAAAGTCAATCTACACTGATTTCACTGTTGCTCTGTGAAGTGTCCTCCACCATTTGTAAACGAAGGTAAAATCCAAGCATATGGTTCATTTCAGTTTTCTCTATATAGAGTCCACTCCAAACCCTTAAAAAGCTGTCAAAAATCAAAATAAACAATATTGAGCTAGACATGGTAGCAATCTGATTCTGTGTAATAGCAATAGTAAGACCACGTTCCATGTTTCTGTTCTAGAAAATAGGGTCCCTTTCTGATGTTTGGAAATTTAGAAAACAATAGTAGGAGTAAAAATATACCCAATATCTAATGTGTACTTAAGACCATCTCAGTTTAGGTAAACTAATGTCTAGAGCAGGGGTCTGCAAACTATGGCTCTGGAGCCACATGTGGCTCTTTCGGCCCTCTGCTGCGGCTCCCTCTCGGCTGATCCCACCACTGACTGGCCCCTCCCCTCTCCGTCACTCCTTGCCTGGCCTGAGAAGGTAAGGGTGACGGTGTGGGATGGAGACTCACTCCATATTCCAGAGCAGGAGGC
>JANHFR010004983.1:0-12324 GCA_032468015.1 Mimophis mahfalensis | reverse complement strand
TTGTTGATATGCCTGGGCCAAATCTAATTTGGCAAAGATTTTCCCTTGCCCCAGGGAGTGTAGCAGATGGTGGATCATGGGACCGGGTAGGCGCTCAGCTGCAATGCCTTATTAATTGTACATTTGTAATCCGTGCAGATGCGAATTGATCCATCCAGTTTGATAGGGGTCACTATTGGGGACTCCCATTTGGCATGATCCACGGGGACTAAGATGCCTTGCGCTATGTGTTTGTCAAGCTCCCGCTCGACCTTCGGTTTGATTGCCAAGGGAACCTGCTGGACTTTCAGCCTAATAGGGTAAATGCTGGGGTCTAGGTTGAAGGAGATAGGTGTTCCGACATACCTGCCCAAGCCGCTTCCAAAGACACCTTTGAATTCAGCCAGTAGATCACTGCGCAGGGATGTCTGGTTGTCGTTGATGCTGGTGGTGGTGGTGTGTACGCCAGTGATGCTCATTCCCAGAGCCTCAAACCAGTTCATTCCCAACAGGCTTGGGAATCGGCCATGTACAATTGTGAGGGGAAGCTTGGTCAATGCGCTGCCGTAGTTGACAAGGACTTCTTTCCGGCCAGCGACTGGAATTGGCTTCCCCTGGCAGTCGCGGATCCTTATGCACTGCGGTAGTAGGCTGCGGTGCTCGAGTTTGGGGAAGGCTTGCTTGACCCATTCCCAGGAGACAATAGAGAGCACTGAGCTGGTGTCCACTTCCATGTGGCAGTCTTTTCCATCAATCCACACCGTCGTGTGGATCTTCTTGCCCCATTCTGTGCTGGCATGATCTATCTGCAGCGTGTGCGCTTCTGTTCTTTTGAACTTGGTGCCGTCATTAAAATGGCGATGCTGATTCGCTCTTTTTGAATTTACTGCCATTTCCCTTGGCGGCAAAGTGCGACTGGGGTTTTCCGCTCTGCACACTCTTGCAATGTGCCCTTTTTTGTTGCAGCGACGGCAAATTGCTTCTCGGAAATGGCAATTTGATCACTGGTGGGAGCCACCGCAGCCGGCACAGCTATGAGGCTTTTTTTCTGTGCCCGATCTCCCTTCGGTGGCACACACATCATTCTCTGATGCCTCATCTTCCTCAGTGCTGGCATCCTCATGGTGCACAGTGGCCATTTTGTGTGTGCTTGGGGTCATCGGGGGTCATTATAGGGTGGTCGTGGCGGAGAAGGATGCCTCGTGTGCCCGCGCTTTGTCCAGCGTGACTGTTAGGGTCAGGTCTTGGCGGGCTAGGAGCCTCTGCCAGAGGCGGATGTCGCTGACCCCATGGATCACTTGCTCAATGAGGGCTTCATCAAGGTCTCTGAACTTGGCCGGTATGGCGGCTTCTCGCAGCGCGGCGACAAATTCGTTGATGGATTCGCCTTCCATCTGGACCCGCTGCTGGAATTCGATCCGATGCAGGTATTTGGATGGCACTGGAGAGTAGTGCTTCCTCAGTGCTGCCTGCAGTCCCATCCAGGACATTGCCATCACTGGGGTTGAAAACAGCATTGCCACAGTGGGTCAGGAAGATCGCCCATTTTCGGTTGTCTGAACTGCTGCCAAGTTCGCTGGCATGCAGCGAGCATTCGAAGCGGGTCATATAATCCTCTCACTTCTCAGCCTTTGGCTGGAATGGCGTGGGAGGAGTGTATGCAGCCATGGCTCGGCTCGGTACTCCTGAACTGGCTGGGTCATGTTGGCTCGTGCCTCAGTATCCCACCCTTGTCGCCAGTGTTAGATCTGGGAAATGAGGACTCAGGAAGCCAGAGTGTGGGTGAACACAACAGCTCTTTTATTGAAAGTGAGACCCAGCAAACAGCTCGGGCAAAACTGTCCCCTTATATACAGTTGAGTCCAGCCCATTAGCCAATGGGCTGGCTCGAATTTCCCACCCAGTTTAAATATACAACAGATACTGTGCATTAAAGGGGGGAGGGGGGTTTACCGGCCTGCAATGTACACATTTTTGGGTATTATGTAAAATGGTTTGAATGTGAAACCTTATGTATAGAAAATCAGCACCATAGTCAAAATACATAAGCTAAAAATGTTTAAGAAATGAATTGACAAATGAGTACATATTATATTAGACTAGAAGAATCATAACAGAAAAATGTAAGTGCTCTGAAAAGGTGAAACTGGTGAGATCTCACTGAAATGCCTCCTGAGGAACTGGGAATCAAGCCAAGATTTTCTTTGAACGAGTAATTCATAAAAGCATTTCATAATGATGATTTTAAGAATAAAGTGTGAATAATATTAAGAATGAATACAGAAACAATTGCCTCTATGATAACCTGAAGTTATCCTTCTTTATGTATTTTGTAATTCAAGTATCTAACCTAGTTTAAAAAAAGAACCTATTCTTGTTTACTTTAAGGCTGATTCTTATAAGCATTGAAGCATCATTTACAAATTATTTCAATGTTTAATATGTCCCTAAGAAGTCCTAATAACTTAAACATGACGGAGGGATTAGCAGCATATAGTTAAACTCAGTTACCTTCTATAGTTAGATTTATAAAAAGGACCAACCTCTTGAAAAATATTTTGAGGCTTTAGAACAGACTAAGGCTTTATAGCTAGTATATTGTTCATCTATTCTTACTGTGCCATCTTGTTTACTGTGCTTTCTTAAGTGATGTCTTATTATCTCTTTGATTTATGTCAAGGAAAATAATCAAATATAAGTAATTAAGCAAATGACATAAAGTATGATAAATGATAAGAGGTGGTTCTAAATTAACAGCAATCAAGTTTAGATTAAAGTATTATTAAAGTTTAAAAACTGGAATCCTTAGGTAATTGTGACTAGGCCTCAATATCACTAACTATGACATCTCTTTTGAGGAAGGGCCAAAAATAAATTCAGAAGGACTCCTTTAAAAAACAGGAAGACAGCAATTCCAGCTATAGGAATCATAGGACAAACTTTTCAAAGATAATATTCAAATAAATCTGTCAGCCATTCAAAGCTGTCCCATACACCAAACCTTGTTAGCTCTTCTTTCCAGTTCCAATCGGTAAAGGAACATAAAGCTGAACTCGTTTTAAAACTGAGTTTGTCTCTTATTGAATTTATGAAAAATCTCTGTAATTTTCTTGGCAGTATAACAGAAATGATGTCAACTCTGAAGCCAACCTGGCTGAAGCCATCTTTTGCTGCCTCATAGTTGCCATGAAATCTGAAAGGGGAAGGGAAGTAGATAGAATGGGTAACGGTCACAAAAAGTTTTCTTGTGGGAACCAAGGTACTCCTGACAGTTGGCAGTTGAAGGAAGAGTGGAGTGACCAAGCAGCCTGCTATCTACTTACATCGAACAATGTGACCAGTGACATCTGGGGAGGGAACTTTTGTTCTTTAAATTAGGCTAAATCCATGGGAATTTTTAGAGTTGGTTTTCACTGGCTGTTCCAATGTGATGTATCCAATAAACATGTACTTTGAGGAATCCACCTGCCTCGGAATTCTGCTTTTGGTATATATGTTACTCAGAACACTGACAAATGATTTGTCATCGCCTTTCTAAGGATTCTATTTTCCTTTCACTATCTAATCTAGCTCACAACCCAGGTATGACTTGAAGGACAATTCAAGACCTTACAGGTTCTAACAGTTAAATTTGGAGCCCAAACAAGGGTGATCTGATTGCACCTGCTGAGAGAGCATCATGCACAAGGTAAATCAGATGCTGAAGCAACCACTCATTTACTTCATTTGTTTACTCAATTTGTGCCTTCCTTTTGGTGCCCAAGGAGCTAACAGTAAAGAAACAAACAAAGAACAAAAAAACCTATTATAATTTGTAATACAAAAATCATGCATATAGGAAATTAAAAAAACAAACAGATTACACTCTGAATCAGAGTAGCCTTTATTTGGTCCCTGACCAATGCAACATATAGTTTTACAACTAAAATTATAAATTCCAAGTATACAGAACTAATTTGTATTAAATGAGCATAAATAAAAAGTATTCAGATTTTCTATCTTCTGAAAAGTTTTAATGAAATAGAAACACACTGATAAATGACACTTTTCAGTGGGAGGGGCACATTTCCTATTCCAGTGGTGGAATCATCGTTTTACTTTATTTGGTAATAGAAACTAGATATAATTTGACTAAAACGAAGTTTTACAAACGTTACCCAATGACTTTAATGTAAACTATTCAGATCATCATAGTTGCAATATATTTCTTTTCATACACAAGAATGGGTGTCTGATCTATTTATCTATTACGTATTTCATTAAAGATGACTGAAAATCAGAATCATTAATAAATCATTCAAAATTTATATTAATACCAAGTTTCTTGTCTGTTATAATTAGAATAAATATGTTATAAAACAGGCACTACATTTTTTTTACACAAAAGTTAATTAGATGAAGTTATCAGACAGAAAAATCCCAAAACTACCTCTGTGTATTCCAGATGGAAGTAAAATAATTGGATCATTCAAAAACTGGGCATCATTAATATGGTAAAATGTTTCTTTTTAATTTGTGTAATTTAGATTCTCTATTCAGGCAAAATTCAAATCCTCATTCCTAAAGAATGCATCCAGGGTCAAGTAACAATGGTGATGGAAATGAAGAGCTCCTAAAGAGCGTCTATTCAACATTACAAGTGAAAAGCAGCTAAGCAATTTCCTACTGGAATGAGAGAATTTCAGAATATTAATTAGTTTCAGCTAATAAGAAAGGAAGGAACAGGTAGATTTTTTTTTTCATTGCATTTCAGGTGTCCTCTTCTAAGAACTGCTTGCAAAAAAAAAAAAAAAGTGAATTAAGAGCTCATATTCTATGGTGCTTTTCAACAGGATAAAAGTTCTCCACCACCCTTTTATTCTTTCTTTCTTTGGTCCAGTCATAGTTGGAATGTAACGTGTTGATATAAAGTTGTGTTTTTAATCTTGGGAATCCTTTTGTTCCAGATTCAAAGCAGCTCTGAGTAAGAGAGTCTGTTTTCATTGTTCTGGCATGGAATTGCTATGAATAATAAGCAGCCAAAGGAAAATAATTAATGGTTTTAAAGAGAATGAGAGGAAGCTGAATTGTAGGGAAGGCAAGTGCATGGACTATTTATTAATGAGGTGTACCCAAGACAGCCTGTAGAAAAGAGTAAGGCAAAAAAAGGATTAAGGTGTAAAAATGAGATGCCATATAAGGAATAGAAAACAGCACCAGACTAAAGGATAAGGGGTAATACAAAAAGAAACAAAGCAAGATGAATGAACAATCCATGCAGCAAATAAAATAGGTAAGGAGAGATTATACAGAATTTTAAGGATCCCTGAGCATTTTCCTAATCAGGGAAAAAAAACAGCAAGGATTAAAAAGTGATCAGTGGGGAGGTTTTGTGTTTTAATGATAAAGTTCCATCCCAAATCAGTCATTAATCATTTTAATCATTTTAATTATTCAAGTCTTGATAATGTTAATTAATTTTCTTTTCTTTTCAAGAAGATAGAAGTCCTCTTTGGAAAACACTTTCTTTGGTCCAGTCACAATACTTCAAAATTGTAGAAGATAAACCTCAGCAAACTGACCAGAAGATGAAGCAAATTCATAACATTTTTAAGTCTGGAGTAAAAATTCAATTTGTGAGACAATTTTCAGTGAAAAAGAAGGATCAGAATAATTACTACACATTTGCTGAGGCAAAAGAAGTGGTGAGACCAAAGGGAAAATTTCAAAGTAATGTGTTCAAAATAACTCTTACTTGTTTGCTATGTAGGTTCCAGGTCTATTGTTATTTATAAAGTATCAGTGTTAGCATCTGAAACATGTGCTAAAATTTAGCTCTGTGGAAAGTGTATTTGAAAGCTGATCTATACATACTTTCAATGGGCAATTAGATTGATTAATTATGACTCAGCTGTTTCAACCCAAAAGTTCTACAGAAAAATATGGATGGAACTGCTTCTAAGAGTGGTTGACTTTGCATGACTTCACAGCCTTGATCTGGCACTTCCAAAAATTATCCATGATAACTTCATGAATGTATCTTATATATCCTTTTTATTAGTTTATAATATAAAATACAAAAGCAAATAATAGGGAAAATAGGGGAGGGAAAAGGGAAGAGAAAAGTGTAGAAAAGAAGCAAAAAAGAAAAAAAGAAAGAAGGAAAAGTCATTGACTTCTGATTCCCTTAGGTTACAGTAGAAGAAGGTAGTAACATCAAACCTCAACTTTTTACTTTTACAAAATAGTATAAACTAGACACTTCTATAAGAACAGATCTATCTAATCCATAGGTGTCAAACTCGTGGCATAACATTGCCATAACGTGACATTTCATGACGTTTTTCTCCTCTGCAGAGCTGGGCATGTGCATGATGCCCCTGCCCTAGGGGGTGCCAGATTGACACCCCTGATCTAATGAGTAAAACCCAAAATCAAATTTTCATAATAAATTCATGAATGTGTTCATGGATGCATTATAAATACAAAATGGGGAATATCAAGCCAATCTCACTGTATGCAATTCAAAGCACTTTCAAAATAAATTCTTCTTCATGTGTTCATAACCTGAACAAGCACATTTTCATTTAAATGAAAAGAAAAGCTTTATATGTGATGATTTCCCTTTGTTTTTTTCTAGGGTGTTATGGAGATATTGTAAAAATGAAAGAATTCTTATCTCTTTTTTTCACACGTAGTACAAATTTTATTAACCTTTACTGTGCTTTTCCTTTTTTCATATTATTTTCTTAAGACAAAAGAGCACTGAACACATTTCACCTTTTGCCAGATTGCAAACATTTTGCTTTCTTCTGATAATGAAGATTAATAGTGATTGAAAGGAGGCAAGTAAATGTCATGTTTCATCCAACACCGAATGAAAGATACAAAACAATTAACTTGAAAGGAGGATATTTGTTCCATTCTCCTGGTATCAAGAAAGTGGCCTGCTGACACAATTTTATGCCAGTTGAAGTTATGATCCTTATCTTTTTAAATTAATCTGAACCTAGCATTATTAATTACAGCAATCTAATACATATATTCCTGCTTCAATAAAAATGTTTTAAAATGTAATAAAATAAGTTTAACAAAAACAATTTACTAAAGGAGCAGGTGCACTTTTTCCATTGGTCTGAATTGAACATAAATTTGGTCAAAAATATTGTGAAGAAAAGTTGATTCAGGTTGTAATCAACGTGCTTCATTGAATAAAATTATTTTTTAGTAGACGTACATAGATTTACATAATAAATGTTCACCGTACTCTAAAAATTACATACATATGGTAACATATTATTTATAACAAAATCAAGGAACTGTTAATAAATTATGACTATAGCCATGGCCACCATCTTGACTTTCTTGACATCTAGGTGAACCTGGCCACACCTTAACTAGACCAGGGATTGAAATGATTACCATATATATTTGTGTACAAGCTCATCTATGGATAAGATGACCCTCACTTTTTAAAAATAAAATCTGATGAAAAAAATGTGCCACTTGTAGATAAGCCAATTGTGAGAATTAAACCATGTGAAAATTTCAAGGGTTGGTTTATCCAGAGATGGAATTACCTACCAAGTATGTATGGTATGCATTATTTCTTTGTTTTCCCCTTCTCTCCCCATCCACTAGTGCAGGCCTCTCAAACCAATGGTCTGTGGGTTGGATCCGTCACTTGCAGGCCATGCACATCCCAGCAAAGGCCCATCCGAGCCGGTGACGCGATCCAGTTTAACACCCGTGCATTAATGTTTTTGCCTTTTTATTAGTTAAACTTTGCCTTGCCCAAAGAGCAATCATGCTAACTATTAACTTATGAACCCTACATGGCAAGCATTTGTCCTTTTGTGGGCTGTTAAAAATTCTGCATATTAGTGGCATGACTGCTTGCTCAGAATATGTGCTCGTATATCTTTCTGCCAAGGCATTGAATCATTTTGGAATATTAATGAAAGGGAAAACTGAGACTTTCATGTTATTATCATTAAATATTGGAAGAAGATTGACTGAGAACTTCCATGAACTAACCAATTTGTTAGCCTTGGTTTATTTTGTTGATTGTTATTATTGTGGAAATTATCACCACCATCATCAACTGCCAATGAAGCAAATTAGCAGTACATCCAAGAACTGCAATTCAGCATGTATGTGCTGTATAAAGTAATCAGTGAGAGTTTCAAACATTTCTTTGGTAACTAGAATAGCTGGCATTAAAACAAAAAGTGAGTGTGCCCAAACAGAGGTGGGAGCTTGAATTCAGTAATGGTAAGTGGTAAAACATGCTTCTTTCTTTATTCTTACTCTACCTGTCCAAATCATTTCAGGTGACAATTTCTATTAGGGAAAACCAGACCAGAAGATCACCTGCTGGGTTGGTACAATAGAAATCACACAGCATCCCGGAAGATAAAATTGTTCACATATGCTCAGAGATGTGGCAGCTGAAGAGGTATAACTGAGTTGACAGATGTCTCACAGATATCTCTCAGACTGCTTGTCATTTTTGGGTACAAATCAAGGTGCTGATTATCATTTTCACAGGCCTACACATCTTAGCATCTGGATATCTTCAGACCACCTTCCTTAATTTGAATCTGCCCGTTTGTGAAATCTATCACAAATGACAATCTGTCAAATGCAATTTACCAGGTTCCTGTGCTTGAGTATTCTACGTAATGGATCCTCAGTTCTGGAGATCTTATCTCAGATATTTGGACCCTCCTTACTACATTTTCAAAGACCTATCAAATTATGTTTCTTCAGAGGGGCATTTAAGGATACCCGAAGATTTTGTAGCCGAGGTTCTTTGTATTGTCTACGCTATATTATATTACTAATTTTCTGTTTTAATTTATGTTGTTTGGAGAAACTGCAGAGACTATTCAGGGATGGATTGGCACACAAGACAGATAGAATAATATGTCCATTTTAGCACACTATTTTAAAATAAGCACATGCTAAGTTCCTCTATTCTGAACAAGTCTTTTTCTCTCTTTTTCTGCTGTCAAAAAGCTTTTGTAGGCCTCACTTCCATAGCTAGAGCTAAATGTCATGGTGGTCCATTCTGCTTTGAGTTAAGTAGAAAAACTGATTGGATATAACAAGGTAAGATAAAAATCTACCATACATTCCTTTGGAAATCTTCTATTATGCAGCTGGTGCCAGCCTGAAATGATGTTTCTTTGTCCTAAACCTTATTTAAGATAATGCAGTTGGGTCACAGCATGGTTTGTTTCTGCTCTGCAGCAATGACAGATGATTGAGAATGTGATTTATTTAAACAATGGCAGCCCGCTCAGGATTCATCATATGTAATGTGCTCCAGATGGCTCATCCTTTGAATGAGTAAAAATTCACCTCTCTAAAAGCTGTGGAAGTGAAAGATTTGACTGAGCCGGGAAGCTTTTCTTCTGGAAATTCTCATCTGCAGAAGAATGTGAGTTCTACAAGAGTTTGTGGTCATCTTTGTGTGGAGAGCCATTTATAAATCAAGTGGAAAGTATCAGATGCTACCTAGGGACTGAGCAAGGGTGAAAGGCAACATTCAAAACAGGAGGTGTTGGTTCCAAAGCAAACCTTTGTAACGATACCATAAACTCTTTCCTCTATTTTAAATCTTTCTGAAAACTGTAAACAAGAAAATGATTGGCAACTATATATCCTTGTTTATGGGTACAACCTGGGTTTGTATCTGTCCCATATTCTCAATATGGTTGATTTTAAAAATCCACATTAACTTTGACTTTTTTGTACCATAAATATCCATGCTGTCCAAATCTCTGGTCATGTCCTAACTTCAAAAAACTTTCTATCGCTCAGCAACATCCACTCTTTCATCCAAACCAAACAGTAAGCTGAAAATACAATTTCAAATCAGGTAAACTCAGTCTTCCTCTTGCCTTTGCATCTTGTAACATTTTATATTTAATTCATTTTTTCCCATGCTACACAAACTTGGAAATAACCTTTTGCCACTGTTGAAATGGTATATCAGTTATCAAAATAGGTAATGTCTGAAATCAAAATATCATTGACAGCAAGACATTCATTTTTATCACAGAAATTCTTCTCAGCAATGACAACTGTAGTTTTTCCAATTTTAACATGTCTTTTTAAACTTCATTTCATGTATTATAATAGTTATTTTGCAATAACTTATAATTCATATTTGTCATGGTAATACCCAAATATTTTACTTTCTTGTCAATCTTAGTTGTGTTCATCAGTTCAAAATTTGGTTAGAATCATTAACAGAATCATTAACCTGACAGGAGTTCAACTTCCATCTTCCACATTCAGACAACATTTAAAGTAGGTTTCAGTGTATATTTGGATTTGTTAAGGTAAATTTTATATGATTATCTCATGTCATCCTCAGTGCCACCTATTACATGCTTAAAATCATGTGAGCATGGACTTCTTTTTATATGAAATGTGTTTGAATATTAGTAGCTCGGGTTGGTACTTATGCTGTTGGTCTGAGCTCTGAGCTTGGCAATTTGATTGCAAATGTTCTATTGCTATTTGAGGAGATATTGTCAGTGCATTTTGAGTTGAGTTCTTTTTATATACTTATGAGTTCCCATATCTAAAATCTTCCCAAATGCTGAAAACATATTATCTGGACTCTTAGTTTATGCAGATATTTCATATAAAAATATTTATGCTTTGTAACAGCATTAAAAATCATCAGGACAGAAGACACAGATAAAAAGGTTAAACATTTAATTGCAAGTTTGAAGTGACATATAACATAGCAACATATATAATATGCTTTTCTATAAAAATGCATTGACTTACAATAATGAAATACATAATACAAGCTAAACACATAAAATCATGTAGGGACCTCATAGTATATTAAGAAGTGGTAATACTCAAATTCTATCTCTTTCCCATGGCCAATATTTCTACAAAAAAAAAGAGTAAATGAAGTGCTAATTCATCTTCTGCACATTTATTTCAGTTCCAGTCCCCTTATAATTAGCACTATATTCAGAAAGGAAGAAATTATTCTTACCACCACTGATCATTTTGCATCATTCCTCCTCAACCTAGGTCTGAAATGTATTACTGATATTCCTTTGCCTGGCTTCTTGATGAAAATGTCATCACAATCTACCTCACAACAAAAGAAGTTACTGGCACATTCTTAGGTATTACTTCATTATGTAAAGAATAATCATATTCAGAATGGTTAAATGTAATGATAATTTAGTGTAACTTTAAGTAAACTAACTTTTTTAAATTTTTGTCTCATATCCTTATTTTTATCTGGGAAACTAGGGGAAAATATGTACATGTTAGGAAATACCAATATTTCAAAAATGCACATGATAGTGCATACAGCAATTCACGTTAAGCACGCAAATAGATCAAGAGAAAGTTTCAAGACTGCTACATGACCCTTGCTGAGAATACACCAGCTCTAAGAATTTGAGAAGCCATGCTTTTGTTACCACAATCAGCTTTGCAATGAATCTCTTTTCATTTGCACAGCAACCCCAAACAAAGCAGCTGACTTTAGTGGAATGTAGATGCTAAAACAGTTTGCCCCATTATTTAGCTCTCTGATAAGGATATTTATCATAGAGAATTTGAATGAATTTGGATGATTTAGAATGCTGTGAAGCATTTCAATAGATGCATTCCACCAGACAGAATGAATCAGGAGGAGCATTTCTATCTCAAATATATACGTTAAAAACAATAAAAAGATAAATAATATTTTCATTTACCAGAGGAATGAAAATGACTGCACAAGAGAATCATAATATATTTCAATTCTGGAAGCCTGACATAGAAAATGCATTGTATGAAACAGAGTCACATTGTGATTTTAAATATTTAATCAAGGTTGAAATTTACATAAATATGATTGGTTATATATTCCCATGTTGTCATTTCTAAGAGCCCAAAGTATAAATATGTTCTGTGCAAAAGGTAAGTATGTTCTGCACAAAATTTATCAGATTAAAATGTTTAGATTATGAATATAATACTTTTCGCCAGAATTTTAGGTGTCAGCAGGGGTGGGCTTCAAAAATTTCAGCAACTGGTTCTCTGCCCAGTTGCTGGGTGGGTATGGGCATGGTGGGCGTGGCCTAGTCAGCCTCTGCACCATGGTGGGGACACATTTTTGCCCTCCCCAGGCTCCTGAGGCTTCCCTTGAGCCTCCAGGAGGGCGAAAACAGCCTCCCCCAGGCTCTAGATGCCCTGCAGGGGCCAGAAATGGGCCTTTTCCCAGCCTTCCATAGCATCCAGGATGCCCATTTTTCACCCTTCTTGAGCCTCTGCATGGGCCCTGTACTTATCTGGCATCCAAAACAGGCCACACAGGAACTCCTGGGAGGGGCA
>JANHFR010004981.1:85736-101050 GCA_032468015.1 Mimophis mahfalensis | reverse complement strand
ATAGATTGTAAGCCGCCCTGAGTCTCCGGAGAAGGGTGGCATATAAATGGGATTTTTTAAAAAATGCCAAAATTGCAGAAGAAAAATATTCATATAATCACAATGCTTGTGCAACAATCAGTTTCTTGTTGCAATGGATCGTTTTCAGCTTTGTTTTGTCTTTGTAGTGTCTGGAATTGCGCTCAGTGTCTTTAAATACAATTTTAATATATGTTAAAATAGTTTATTAAAAAATCTTCAGTATTAGTTTAGAACATTACAATGAAACTAAATATTAGTATAATTGTATAACTATACTACTGTTCTATGAAAGACTTCAAAAAAGTTACCTTATCTGTTGTATAAAAAAAGTATGTAATGAGAAGAAAAAGAAAAGACTGAACAGTTAAACTTCTAAGGAGCAGAAAAAAGAGTCTAAATGATAAAAAAAAAAGAAAATTTAAAACATATTCAGATAACTTAAAAACCCAGACAATTAAAGAATCAAACCAAATTAAAAACTTAGAAGTATTAATTATCTAAACTGTATCTAATTTAAATATTTATCTTAAAATATAGACACACAAACATATATTTCAGGTTAACCATGATATCGAAGCCTCATTTTTTCTTTCACTTCTCTTTTGGAATTGCATAAATTTGAACGCAAATGCATTAAAGCAGATTTTATTAAGATAGCATTTGGAGCCTGGGAGCAAGCATACTTCCAACCTTTTTACAACAGTTCAAACTCAATATATCCAAATTTCTTCATAGATGGAAATATAATAGCTTTTGGAGTTTTAACACACCATTTCAACCCATAATTGCCTTTCAAGAACCTGGTTAACATGATGTTACATAACCAATAGGAATTACATGGCATATAAGCCAAAATTTTTCAAACTTATTATATTCCCAGCATAAAGAAAGGGCAATTATTTTTAAATAATATCTTTATTCTATGGATTAATCAGAAGTAAGACCTTGGTGTAGGATAGTAAATGCTACTTTCAAATCATTTATTGATGTATTTAGAGCAGTTCTAGGTACCCGATGGCCCTCCAGATGTTGGTACAGATACAGCCATGATGGGCAATGATAAAGGATGCTGAGAGCCATCTCTGGATCCTTTTCCTTGGATCTGAGGTGAACTAAATATTAAAAACTGGTACATTAATTTTTAATGCTTGAAGCATTCTAAAGGACTAAAAATGAAGCTAAACAGTGAATCTACAAATTGCATATCATAGCTTGGAAAGCTTGATTTACCACATCAATAAAATTAAGCAATGAGTAAAAGTAAAGTAAAAGTAAAGTGAGTCATTTTATTGCATTGCAAATGAGCTCAGTCATTAAATTAAAAGTTCAAGGAAGACTAGATTTTAGTTTTATTTGTGTATTTATTTATTAAATTTATAGATCATCCAACTCACTCTGCAAAGGAATTCTGGATGGCTTACAATTAAAATCATAAATATTAAAATATTAAAAACATTCAATACAGAGGCAAGAAGCAAAAGGCAATTTTGGTGCAGTAGTATGCATCTTCTCTGTTAATCCACCACCTTTGGTTTTAGATAGCAAAGAGCATGCTTCTCCCACTAGAGTAGCGCAGCCAGATTCCAGTGCTCACAAATGTTTTTGATATTCTTTCCTGCAGGAGAAAGACTTCCGAAACCAGATAGAGGAAAGATGCGCTTCCATAAAATTGCAAATGTCAACAAAGCTCTGGATTTTATAGCAAGCAAAGGTGTCAAACTTGTCTCAATTGGTGCAGAAGGTATGTCCATAACAAGACTGTTCTTTCAGTTATAAACTTACATTTTTAATGCTGCTTCGAGTCACTATACATATACAATATACCTTCAAAAAACAACTATGTACTTACATTTCAAAACAGTTTTTTTCCATGGCATACTTCTTGTTTGAAAGAGCTGTAGCAGAGTGCTTGTTTTGAATAGAGAAGGCCTTAGTGCCTTCAGGTACTATTGAAAATGCTTTTGTCACTCTTAAATTACAACAGGTAGTCCTTGACTTACAACAGTTCATTTAGTGACCATTCAAAGTTACAACAGCACTGAAAATTGACATGACCATTTTTCACACTTACAACCATTGCAGCCCTCCCGGTCATATGATCAGCATTCAGCCGCTTGGGAACTGGCTCATATTTATGACCTTTGCAGTGTCTCGGACTTACGTGATCCCCTTTTGTGACCTTCTGACAAGTGAGGTCAATAAGGAAGTCCAGATTCACTTAATAACCGGTGGACTAACTTAGCAACTGCAATAATTCACTTAACAACTGTGGCAAGAAAGTAAAATGGGGCAAAACTCACTTAACAAATGTTTCACTTAGCAACATAAATTTGGGATTCCACTGTAGTTGTAAGTCAAGAACCACCTGTAGAATTAGTTTTAAAAGTAGAACTATGAATCTGCCAGCAAGACATGAAATAAGTACAGTATGCATGAGGAACATAATGAATCCTCAATGACAGCTACCACATACCTTGTTTCTCCAACAATACGACCCACCCCAAAAAGAAGGCCCAGCACTGTTTTGTGTGCATGCTGTGGAATTAAGTCCTGGCCCCCAGATTTGGCCCTATTTAAGTGCATGCGCGGCTGGTCCCAGCCATTTTCTCACATTGCTTGTAGCGAGGAGGTGGGGGGAAGGGCAGGGGGAAATTAAGACGCCCTTCGAAAAGACGGCCTGGCTGTCTTTTCAGTGGTCAAAAGAAAACAAGACCTGGTCTTATTTTCTAAGAAACATGAATATTATCATATTAATGAGCCTGCTGTAAATTATCCATTCCATTTCTTTCTAGAAATTGTGGATGGCAATGTGAAAATGACTCTGGGTATGATCTGGACTATCATCCTCCGTTTTGCTATTCAAGATATTTCAGTGGAAGGTAAGCATATTCTATACAATGTTATCTTTGACTGTTTGCGTCAAATAGACTTGATTTCAGGAATACAGATTGATTGAACTGGCTATAGCTTTATTGACAACACTGAATTCTGAGGTAAATATCAGTATTGCAATTAAGCAGCTTATAAAGAAGCATTTAGGACTGCTTTTTACTGATCTGCTTTGTTCTTTATTATTATTTCTAGCAGGGTAAACAGATCCCATAAGGAAGCAGAAATGTGAATTATATTCTCTTCTTCAAAAATTCATTAAAACGTGATACTTTTATACCCAACAATTTGCCTTTCCTACAAGTGGACTGATCCTTTGGAAACATAGTTCCTTGTGAATCGTAAGGTTAAATTAGATAATATACAAACAATATGTCACCCTTATTAGCTTCTTATTTTGTTCATTTACTTGTAAGCAGCCTTAACAAGTGCTAGCATTTGGCCGACCTTATCTGGTTTGGAAATTAAGTAGGGCCACGCCTGATTAGCACTTGGGTTGGAGGCTATGAGAGAATACCAAGTTGTAGGCAGCATTGGGAAATTGAAAATATATCTCAGAAGAAGCCAATTCTGCTAGCCAATTCCATACTGTTGATAAAAAACAGCATGGATGGATCCACCAAGTAATCAGGAGTCAAACGTAGTTCAAAGGATACTTCAGCTTTACTGTAGCTATTTGTACTCTCAAATTATTTCCTCCATATGGGAACAAATCACTATTATTATTAAAAATAGCTTCATGTGGCCAAATGTAAAATTTAAAGAAAGCTCTGTACTTAAATGTAAAATTTAAAGAAAGCTCTGTACTTAAACAGGGAGAAATGCACATATACCAACACAAAGGGAGAGGTAATTGTTAAGGTTGATAGGAAGATTAGACAGCTGCTTTCAAGAACAGCATTCTTGACAGAGGTCTTGCTTGAACACTATTATTTTCTTATCATCAGGTAAATATAGTAATAACTTACAGTTTTGCATCCCCTAGTTTAGTCCTAATTCATTTGGGAGGGAAGATGTGGATCTATGGTCATCATCTCCTTGAAGAAAGAAAACAGGAATATCAATTATTTAGGATAGTGCTTGAATTAATTTGCTGAAATCTTGACATTATTTCATGAGCAGGGATCTTTTTACACTGTAAAAGATTTCCACTTAGACTCTGATGGAATACATTCCATGTCATTCACTTGTCATTCTCCCCTTCCATAATTTGATAGTAAAGTTGAAGATTTGGTGGTGGGTTTTTTTTTTAGTAAAATAAGGCAGTAAGCTAATGTCTATAATGTCCTCAGATTCTTGTGGTGACTTGGCTCTGGGAATTTTCCTATGTGAACTTCCTAGTCAACATTATCATCTGAATCCAGCTTCCAAGGAAAGCAGTCAAAATAAACTGTATAACAAAAGAACAAGCACAAAGAAAATACAATATAGACACTTTTTATATACAAGAATGCACAAATATCTCTCTTTCAAACCCAAAAGAAATTCATGTCAGGCTTTTCCAAATGAACAATAATAGCAATTCAAGAATGCAGCTCTCTGGTGAATTATTCTTATTGCAAGATCTGGAAATATAGTTAAAGAAGAAATTCAGAACAGACAAGTATAGAATGAAAGTCCTATTTATAGTAGTGACAGGTTCAAATCATGTCCCTCTTTCTCTTCCTTCTCCTATAGTGAGTTGAGAGCCTTTTGTTTTGTCCTCTGGTTGGGATGAAAGATTGATACCCTTATTACTGTAACAGGTCTCCAGGACCTCAGGTTCTTTGCTTCTGTCTTCCCACTTTAGTAAATATAGCTCAGCAGATGGATAGTTTGGCAATGCCTGGAATGGACTTTCCATTTTCTATGAGGTGATTCTCCAGCCAGTAAACATAATGAGGCATTTTATGACCTTGTATTGAGAGAAATACTACAATTTCCTGCACTGGAGTTATGAAATACAAGGAGTGAATAGTAAGTTCTTCCTAATGCAGTGGTTCTCAATTTGTGGGTCGCGACCCCTTTGGGAGTCGAATGGCCCTTTCACAGGGGTTGCCTAAGACCATCAGAAAACACCAACCCCATCACATACACCCCGTACAAATACGGTTGGGGGTCACCACAACATGAAGAACTGTATTAAAGGGTCACGGCATTAGGAAGGTTGAGAACCACTGTCCTAATGTAAAATGGTTCTGTTCTGGAGAAAATATATTTTATCTAATTGAGTGATAACATCCACATGGAGATTGGAGAATTATTTGCTAGTATCATATGTATGTGCTGCAGCATTTTATGCAACCTTGTAAAGATTGTTTAATATTGTAAAACATTGAAGTGAATAATTTGGGCAGCTATAGATTTTTTGCTAACATTTTACTCAAGCAAACAGCTGCCATCCATTACAGTAGACAATATGTAGCAGATCAACCAATTTTTATACTTTGTTGGTTAATTAAGAGAATAATTATTCCTGACAAATTTACCCTGATTCTATTGTACCAATTAAATCATTTTTAAAAGGAAATGTCTTATGAATGATGACATCATTCCTAAGTCAGTGAAGCAGTATGCAAATATTAAAGAAAAGTAAGTGATGAACGGATGGCTACATGATGGGAAAAAATCATAAGGAAAGTTTACAATCAATTCTAGAGTCTCTTTTTCATATAAACGCCTCTTGTTTTGCAACAGACACCATGTTAACCTTCAATCATTGCATTTTGTAAGAAACCATATGGAAGAAAGAATGGGGGATATTTTCATAACTAAACTGGATAGTGTATTCACTATTTTTTTCTGGAACAGATTTCCTTGGAAACCCTCTCTGTATCTCTTGAATTAAGCAATATCATCTGAGGTAGATGTCCAACCTTCTAAATCAGCTGAAGGTCTGCTATGTACTGTCGTGAGCAAACTGAAGTTCTGTTATTCTTTATAAATCTTGTTTGATGGTATTTTCAGAGACATCTGCCAAAGAAGGGCTGCTGTTGTGGTGTCAAAGAAAAACGGCACCTTACCGAAATGTGAACATTCAAAATTTCCATCTTAGGTAAAGTGAATAATTTCTAGATGTAAAGACTTCACTGTTCATTGTGTAGTTGTGTTTAATCCTTAGAGGTACAGTTGGAAATGGAGAGCACACAATACATCATATTTTCTTTGCAATTTGAGAAGGGCCAGGAATAACTCTACAAGGCTAGCATGAGTATAGGAAGATTATTCTAGCAATTAAGATGGACATCCTATATGAAAGGAGTCAGCAGTGTGATTATTTCACATGTCACCATGGTTGCTCTTTGACTGATGAGGCCTAACTATAGAGGAAATTACTATAACTCATGTGTGGGGGAATAAACAGAAGTTCTGATTGTAATGTATTCACAACAAAATATAAAAAAATCAAACGCTGTCATTTTCTGTCTTACCTCCATCTGTACAATGTAAATCTGTGGTGTGTTTTCTAGAAAACAATTTATATTGCAAGTATGTTGAAATTTCCAGAAGTAGTGAAAGAAAGATGCCCTTCACAGAACCTATAAATAGAGTGAAAATTGGGCATTGTGGCATGATAAATAAATGCTTTTTTTTTTCCAGTAGTTGCTGCTGAGATTCAAAAAAAAGAAACACTTGTTTTTGTTTTGGATCTAAGCAGGTTATAAATAAATATGCAAGCTTTCAAGTTTCATAAAGCTCTTACTCCAAAGAACAGAAAGCAATAAAACCTTAGGTGTACAGTGTGTAGAAAAAAATCTAAGACACAAATAACTTGAACATAATGGGTGTTTATGTTGTGGCTTTTGTTTTAATCTCTGTACAATGCCCAGAGTTACCATTATGAGATAGGAGGTCATAGATATTATGTAAATGCATATATACCTATAAGAATAGAAGAAAACATATCTGTTGTTGAGAATGGTCTCTTACCTACAGATAGTTGAGGTCTCTTGCCTGCAGGTAGTTAAGAACAGATTTTACCAAATATCCTATTTTTGTAGATGCTTGTAATTACTGGATTACCGGGTTTGGCTTCAAATGCCATTTTAAAAATAATATATACTGTATGAAAAATGCATTAAAAGTGGTAAAATATAGACCCAGCTTCCCAAACCTGGCATCTTCAGAATTGCTGGGAGTCCCAAAGGTGCTTTTTCAAAAGGCAACTGGGCTTTCTGTTTTTACTTTGAAGACATTCCGCTTCTCATCCTCTTGAAAAAGCACCTTTGGGACAACCATGACCTCGATGACTGAGAATCTCCATAGACAATTGCTGGGACTGTTGGCTGAGCCATTCTGTTGACAAAAGCAGGATAAACTTAACTACTGTATCAAATAATTGACTCAGAAGAATTATACTTAGTCCCACATGAAACTTCTATTCCATGTAAGGCATTGGAGATAGGAACTCTCCTGTTCAACACACGTGATACTGTCTGTGTATGGCAGGCCAGGCTTAAAGTTGCCAAGGTTGGAGACCCCTGCTGTAGACACAATCCATTGGAGCGCTCAGAAATTTCAAACATTTTCATCCCACCAGACTTTTCAGAATGTGTGAGCAGTCTGCTCTTTTATTGGCTGCTGGTTTAAAATTTTACTACTGATTTTCTAAATAATATGTGAGCAATATTTTCTGAGCTACCCTGAGTATGCCCCGGATACCTAAAAGTAAATAAAAAGATGGACACACCACTGAGTGAAATGAGCAGCCCATCTGCTCCAGCCAACTGTAGTTTCTTGCACCGTGAAAAAAATAAGTAAGCAGTCATTTATCATCACTGTGCACTGTGCATGAAATTTCTCTGGGCTCTTTTCTGCACAAAAGCATCTACTGTCAAGGAAATTTATCTTATAAGGTAGTAATCCTAAAATGCCTCTGCCTTATCAACATTTTAAATATTTTTGATTATGTCTTCAAAGTAGATACCCTGGTTCACAAAATTATACTATGAATGTCTCCTGTGTTCTGCAACCATTAAATAAGATTTAGCCAAATTACAACAACCACTGGAATTTTATGAGCTACTGCTTCTGGACATGTGGTACAATTGCCGAATTTTGTCAGTCTACACTGTCTGACAAAACCAGTGTTTCATTAATATATTGTCACCTTATTTTTGGTTTCTTCTCATGAAGCTGGAAAGATGGCCTTGGTCTCTGTGCATTGATTCATAGACATCGACCAGATCTTATTGACTACTCCAAGCTTTCAAAGGTCATTAATTTTGCTGGCATGGCATGATAACTTGCACCAATCTGGCATGATGATTTGCACTGATTTGGCTCACATGCTATGTATAGATATGTGTGATTTGTAGTTTAAAATGAGCCTTCTTTCTTGGCTCTTGACCTGCAGATATAGAATAGCTTTCCTGCACCAGCAGGAAATAGCTTTCTTGCTAATTTGAAATTTCTCCTACTGATAATGGCCAATCACTTTGGTAAAGACTGCAGCAGGTGACCCCAAGTAAACTAAACCACATGCCATGAAAGTGGCTGAAACGTATCCTGAAAAATAAAGATAAGTGGACAAATAAGTGGACAAATCTACTCCTAGATGTCCTTGGCCTTGGAATACTCTGTTTAGGTCTGTCTCCAACACTCAGCCAATGGGTCAGTCTATGAGCATTATAGTCCTGTGTAAAGGTGCATCGTGAGATTCACTATGTTAGAAAGTATTCAATAGAAGGTGCAATGTTTAACTGACATGAAGGTAAGTAAACTGCACAATATTTATATCCCATCAATTTCAGTAAGGATTAGTCATGTCTAAAAGCTCTAAGGATTGGGCCAAAATAATTTAAGTATATTGATATTGTAGATTTGATGGGGGAGTGCGCTTGCACTTGTGTGCATGTTAGTTTTTCTTTCTGCATGCCTTTCTTTGCTTTCTGGAAATCTTTGGAGAGCCATAGAGGATCTTTCTTTGCATTGATGCATTAGGGTACGTTCATACAATAAGCAAAGCTGAAAAGCTTGATTTACGGCTGCCACACATTGTTTGGTTCATATGCAGCATGAGTTAAATAGCAGGCGTAACAAATAACTAAGCTTTTAGTTTAGCAAGTGGCAAGTCACACCCAACCTTTTGTCTGTCTGTCTGAAGCTCACAGGGGGAATCCTTAAGGGCAGGGAATAGGGCAGTGAAAGCAGGAGCCCTCAAGTGAAGGCAGCAGTTCCAAAATCCGTCCTACCAGAACAGTTCTTCAATAGTTCCCTAGTAACCCTGAAATGTCAGTACCATGCACTGGAGTAAATTCCACTGAAACATTAGAAAAAAGATATAAGGGACAGCTCCTTAATTCATATATTATATAAACATACTTGGAGTAAGAGTGTCAGTAGGGTAAGATTAAAAATGTCAAGATGGAAGATATGGTGCAATGGAAATCTACCTTGTTTTTACATGCTTCTTGGAGGAGAATTTAATCTCATTTTAAAATGCTGATATTGAGTGAAACTCTAACATATTCTGTCCTTGGTTTTGAATTGCTGCCACCTTGCCTGAAATAGGACTTACCAGTTGTAATTTCTGCTTCCTGTGCAGGACGACCCTCTGGGGAATATAAACCTGGCCATGGAGGTTGCTGAAAAATACCTGGATATCCCAAAGATGTTGGATGCAGAAGGTGTGAGTTAATGTGCTTTTAATAGGCAGCAGGTTGCAACCATTAAAGTCTTTTTCATCCCATATGTTATAAGGAAGGGATCTCCTTACATAGTTATTTATCAGACTGCACTCTATCTGTTTTTTCCATTTAGACTGGAATCAGAAAATGCTCTCTGATGTAATTGAAGTTACTAGCAGGGGGGAGGGCAATTTTCAGTCCCCGCTTCTTTTCATTTAGTTATCCCTCAAATACTCCATCCTTTCCAAGCAATTCAGAAACATAAAGCCAGAGATTTCAAGTAAAGTATCATTTGAAGACCCGCATCAGTTAGAATTATTTTTTTAAATCCAGCTAAAATAATTGCCTTCTGAAACTCCTGGCAATTACAAATGCAGCAAGTCAGGGACAAGATGACCAGAGTGCCCAATTTAACCTGATCCCCCCTTTTTATGTTTGTTGTTTCTACAAGCCACTTTAAAAGGGGCAGGGCTTCATTTCTGGGGTTGCAGCAGCTCCCATTTTGACTTCCTCCCCTCAGACCAGGTAGCAGAGACATGACAACACATTCTTAGATATTTTCGAACAGTATTAGCATTAGTGCTGAATATTTCAGTTGAGAGCAACATCTATCAAACTTGACAGCTTTAAGACTTGTGGACTTCCTCCAGTCATGTTAACTCAGGAATTCTGGGAGTTGAAGTCCACAAGTCTTAAACTTGCCAAGCTTGAAGACCCTTGGATCTATCAGCACAATTTATCCATGCTTTCCCTGAAAGTCTTCCCTAAAGATAATTTAGGTCTATGAAATGACTTGCCATCCCATCTTGTATATTATTGCTAGGCTATGCAGTCAAGAGCAAAAAGGATTTTTGGGGTGTTTTTTTTACAGCTTCTGTAGTGCTGAGATACTTGTCCCCAGCTAATGTTGTTACTCAGATTTACTTGCCTCATTTGGTATTCTACATCCATGGTACAAATACTACAATGGTTTCATGATTTACAACCAATAAGCAATTCTTTTGTGTTCCCTGGCAGATTTGAAATTTTGAAAGTATGGCTGGCACTTGCTTTATTTCAGAACAGCTGCCACGGTGGAAGTGTCAATTTTTTAGAAAAATAAAGGCATAAAAGAACCCACACTAATCTCCTGATCTTCTTTATTGATTTTATCTTGGTCTTTCTACAGGGCTAAGTGTGTTCATTTTCAAATAAAGACTTGCCCTGCAGCTGTTCATCTTGTTTATTTTCTAAGGATGTGAGGTTTATGCAAGCCCAAGGCACTCTTATAAATACAGTACATTTTTAACGTGCTGCCTATTCAATTGTTTTTTGGTTTTTTTCAGTTTTAAAAAATGGATAGGCCAGGGGAGTTTGGCAGGGCCAAGGTATATCTACTGGCTTCTTGCTTGCTACCTGTCTTTCTTCTGGCATGGATTAACAGTGTAATGTCAGGTTCATTAAATCTCTTTTCTCCTGTTGTCATTGGACATATCCCAAGAAGGAGACTGTTTTATTTCAGAATGAAATTAACTGTTAAAGGAATATGTATCTAGTCAGTTCTTGAGGAGAATATAAGTCTTGACAGAAAATGATTTGACATCAATAAACTTTATCTGCAATGAAACTACATGCTTTCATGGATTTCTTCTTAACAGGAAATGAATTGGTCACCCTCATGTCAGAATTTGGGGGTATATCAGATGGGATCAAGCTTATCAGGCATGCTTATTTAAATAGTCAACTCTCTTGAAAAGATTTCATGGCTTCTCATGTTTTTATTGGTGCTAGGAAAGTAGAGTATTTTTGCTCTGTGGCTGTTATAACATATGGGTCCTTTTGCTTACCCTGTGATTCCTTTCTGTTTTCTTTTTCTTTTTAGAAGATATAGTTTGCTCCCTTATAAAATGCATGGGTAGTTTTCAGAAAGTCCTTGTTTCAAAAATAATCACAGTTGCTTTCTTTCACACTTCCACACAATATCTGAGGGCATTTGTCAGATCCATTCTTTATATGTTGGACAGCATTAAATCTCTACCATGCGGAAGTAAAATAATAATACCACTGAAATCTGTACTTGTATTCTGGAAAGATGATTCCTTTTAAACAATGAAAATAGCAATGCAGATATTACTAAGGACTACCTTGAACTCTCTTTTTTTTTTCCCTAGAAAGGGCCTTTGACACTTCTAAGCATCTGTCAGTAGTGTCACTCTGCACCCAGAAATACAGTACAGTCAAACCTCAGTTTGCGACCACAGTCCATTCCTGGAATATGGTCGCAACCCAATTTGGTTGCATTCTGAAGTGATGCTTACTCTGCATGCGCAGACAATTCTGCACATGTGCGGAAGCAAAAAGGAATCTTTCCATGCTGTTTTTGGTTCGTCAACCGAGTTCTGAGTCGGGAACCAAGTCAGAACTTGGCTGGCTTTTTTGTTCGGGAACTGATTTGGTCGTGAACTGGGGTGTTCACGAACCGAGGTTCCACCGTATATGGTTACCTCAGATTGTAAATTTTGGTCAGGCAAACCTCAGCATTTCAAACAATCTCTCTGTGTAATCACAGACATGGGATATTCTCAGGGGGATAACAAAAGTCAAGATGATAGACATATCTGCAGGACTGAAGTCATGCATGTAAAAGGGGAGCAGGATTTTTAATGTGAAGGCACACCCAACTTCTTAACTATTTTGATTCTCCAAGTGCACACTCCTGAATGTATGCCAATGTCTTTGAAATCAAACCATGGTATGCCAGCACCTTATTTGTCTGCAAGTATTCCTCTCAAAAATCATGGATCTTTTCAAATTTTGTTCTCCAGGATTTCCATTTTAGCATCAATGCTTTCTTCTTCCAGTCTAAATGACTCTAACATACAGAGAACAAAATGGAGCGCTTTATTGTGTCTCCCTTGCTTGCTACTGTTCTTCTACATATTGTGCTTGTTTTCTTTCTTTTTTCTTTTCTGGTAGACATTGTGAATACCCCCAAGCCTGATGAAAGAGCAATCATGACTTACGTTTCTTGCTTCTACCATGCTTTTGCCGGAGCTGAGCAGGTATTCATCATCACCTTTTGGTCTGCTGTGTGCTTTGTGCGTTTCAGGTTTCCATTAGCCCTTAAATTTTTTAATTAGGACTGACAAATAAAGTATACGGTGCTATTAGAAAAACTGCAGTAATAGACATGTACAAACAAGCACAAATAGATACATATAGAATAAATAAAAATAGTCCTCAGCTTATGACCACAACTGACCCTGGAATTTTGGTTATAATTCATTGTGGTCATTAAGTGAGACACCCACCTGACCACCTCAGCCAATGAGCATAATTCCAGTTCTCTACATTGTGATCTTTAGAGCAACTATGCAAGGGTGCCTCAGGGGGTGGGGGAGGCCTTGGCAGGCCTGGCACTAACCAGCATGCAGAAACCTGCCAGAGGCCAGCTAGGCCTACCTATATGCGGGCCTCTGCCTTCCCTCTAACTCCCTACCCCACCAGGGTCTATTTATCTTTCCCTTTCCCTGTAACTGCTGAGAAATGAACCCAGCTGATGCTAACCTAGAAAGCCAGGGAAGGCAATTTTCCTCAAGGCTAAAGAGGCAGGAACGTGAAGTCAGCCTGCAAAGTTCCTGATTCTGGACAAGCCTTGAGAAAGACTGCCTTCATTAGCATCATAACAGTTCGGCCTACCTGGCAGCAGCTGGAGGAAAAAGGACAGGTAAGTGGCTTTGGCTGTGATGTGGAAGGCAGGAGGTCCAGGCTTCTTGGGAGTGATGGGGAAGGCAGAGAGGCGCCATGCAGACTGGTGGGCCTAGCTGGCCAAGGCTTTTTGGCCCATGGCAGGTTTCTACATGCCTGTGGCCTGGGTTGCTGAGGCTTCTCAGTCCTCCCAGCGGAGGGAAGGGGTTGCAATGCTTCCACAGCCATAAAGGTGGCTGCGCCTGAATTTTCATCATGGGAGTGTGAGTGCTGCAATGGTCAGGACTTCAGACCAAGGTCATAAGGCCCTTTGTTCAGCACTGTTTAAGTGGTCACTGAATGAATGATTATTAAGTCGAGGACTACCTGTATAATTACTGTGATAGTTTTTATCAGTTTTGCAAAGGCCACTACCAGGGGTCGGCTGCTACGGGTTCGCATGGTTTTGGGCGATCCTCTAGGTAAGATTCTGTGCAGTTTGGTGAACTGGTAAATCCTACCTCTGACTGGCCCTGGTCTGCCCCACCCACCCCTCTCAGGACTCCCCAAGCGGCTCGTTTTGGATGTCAGTTAAATACTGGGCCCGCATGGAGGGGAGGGTGAAAAAGGGGCCTCCTGGAGGGCCTCCGACCCCAGGGGAGGCTGTTTTTGCCCTCCTGGAGACTCGAGGAAAGCCTCTGAAGCCCAGGAAGGGTGAAAATGCCCCCTGTGCCATGCTGCAGGAGGCCAACTAGGCCACACTCACCATGGCCTCACCCACCCAGCATCTAGGCAGAGAACCGGTTGCTGAAATTTTTGAAGCCCACCCCTGGCCACGACCGTTTTCCAGGCAAAGCCTACCCAATGGGAAAAAAATCCTTTTTGCAGTGTCAAGGCAGTTTATAGTGATGGAAGGAAAGCATTTCTCCGGCTGCTCTAATATGATTAGACTGTCTGAATTATTTAGATTCAATATAAATATTTTAATAGTTTTCAGACTGTACTCTGGTGAAGTCTGAGATTTTTCTGCAGCTAATCATCACTGAGGAGAGCGACAAGGACAGACAATCTTCTTAGAAAAAGCATTTACCTTTTCTATTAAACTATTGCAAAACTAGAATTGCCATAAGAATATCCCTGGGGCAGTTTCCCCCAGGATGACAGACAAACTGGGATTAGACCTTCAGGAATTTCTTAGGCAAAGTGGCCTAAGTGAATTGGATATAGTAATCTCTATATATGTGAAAATCTAGACTTTTTTTTGTAAAAGGCTCAGGCCCAGCAGGGTCATGATCAGCTAGCTGTGAAGACAGATGGTGTCCACAGGACATACCACATATTTTTGTTGTTGTGTGCAGAGATTCCAGGGTATTCTGTATACGGAGGGTAATATTTGGCTGTAAAGTGAAATCAGGATTTTATTAAAAATTATTGCCACTGAAGGAGTCATCCTCATTTTATTATTTTCTGGGTAAAAATTCAGAGGTAAGTTAATTCATTCCTCCTTTTTGCCTCCTTCCCTCAGTCTTTTCTTTCCCCTCCTAAATAATAGGATAGATTCCCTTAACATTGTATGTTGTGATTGTGCACTGATAATTTGTTGTTTACATTACCAGTGGTAGAGATGAAACACCAGCTAGCTAGCTCTAATAGGAACCTTTGCAGTTAATCAAAGATTAAACTGGGAATTACAGAAGACTATCAACATTTCCACAGGCTTCTCCTAATATTTTTTGTTAAAAAAAACTATGAGTAAAAAAATAATAATTGTGTGGCTCTATTTCTCATGACTGAAGCTAATGCAGCAATAATTCTATTATTATTTTAAGATGCTACTGAAAAATTTCTAATTTTATTATAACAGATTAACAATGCTATTTCTTTGAATGACTATTTGTTAGTACAGTACACCAATAAACCTAGCAAAATTGCAAACCAAAGTGTATGTAACAGAATGTGAAGTTCCTAATATTGCTAAATTAATTAATTGATAGTTGCTTTTTCCAACAATTATTCATCCTGAGACATTTGTCACTAACTACTTTTAGGAATATTATTTTTACATTACTTCATAATTATATTATTTTTGCTTCTATGACTATTAAATTTCCTTCAATGAAATGTAAATAG
>JANHFR010004981.1:54946-67296 GCA_032468015.1 Mimophis mahfalensis | reverse complement strand
GGGTTGATCTCCTCTAGGACTGACCGGTTTGTTCACCTTGCAGTCCAAGGGACTCGCAGGAGTCTTCTCCAGCACCACTATAGACTAACTTAATTTTGCACCCTGGCAGGTCAAACAGCTTGTGCCTGTAAGAGATCAATCACTGCAGGAGGAGCTTTCCCGTCAGCACACCAATGAACGCCTGCGCCGTCAATTTGCTGCTCAGGCCAATGTTATTGGACCCTGGATCCAGAGCAAGATGGAGGTAAGTGTCACCAAGATCTGCAGAGGTTTTAGAGCAGAAATTCTAAGCAGGTTCTATCCCTGTCCTTTGGTGTGTGTGTGTGTGCATGAGGAAAAACTATTTGCTGTTCTCTTTAACATAAACCTCTGCAACATAATAAAAGCCTTTTCTCTTTCCTTTTCTCTCTATGGCAGGAAATTGGCCGAACCTCAGTAGATATCACAGGGCCATTAGAAGACCAGATGACCCAGTTAAAACAGCAGGAGCACAATATCATTAATTACAAGCACAATATTGACAAACTAGAAGGAGACCATCAACTGATACAGGAAGCTTTGGTCTTTGATAACAAGCATACCAATTACACCATGGAGGTAAATCTTTATTTTTGTATATGCAGTCTTGCTGCAGCATATATTTTACAATGATGCTGGAGACTTTAGTTGTTTCAGTGTAGCTTTTTAAATACCACAGGCATTTTCATTCAATCCTAAAACATTATTTTTTTCAGTGTTTATCCCACCCAGGTCCTGACTGACTTTAAGCAGATAACAATAACCTAAGAGATCGAATATAGGAGGGGGAACATAAATAAAACCAAACTACATGAACAAGAAGCTTTAGAACCAACTAAAAGTCAAAAGCCCACACAAGCAGCTTAGCTCTAACTTGTTTGCAAACAGTAAGCAGGACTGGGCTATTTATACTTCCAGGAAGGGTACTTCATAAATTGGGGACTGCCTCTGAGACTGCCTCTGTTGCCTGGTCCATGTCCTATGAATCTTGCAAGAGTGGGACAATAGCTGTGACCCTTCTGTGAAGCTTTGGAGAAGGTTCAAGAGCTTTCAGGTGGAAAATCTTCGAGGTAGAAAAATAACAGCCACGCCAAGCCTGACAATAGCAGGGGTTAACTCAGATCTGATTCATAGACATGATTTCCTTAATGATGGTTTGTTTGCTAAGCTACAATGTCTAGGGGCATCAGCCATATTTGCCCAAGTGCAGCCATACGAGCCTGTAAAGAATCACGACTCTTCTAAGTACTGTATATCTAAGGATATACTTTCCAGTTTTTAAAATTATTTTTTAAATGACTATATTGTAAATCAGGCTTACAATTGTACTAATAAAAAGTACAGCTGCATAGCTTCTTGAGATCATTCACGGTTGGGTAAATGCTGCCACCTAGCTTGGCAGTCATTTTGTTATACCACTTCCAAAAGTGGTGTAGATCTAAAATGTTCTTCAGTTATAGGAAACACTTCCATGATATTTTTAAAAATTATTTTGCTATAAAACATTTATCCAAGTACTAATCAGCTTCATCGGAGTAAATTATTGCATGCCTCAGAAGGTTCTAGTCTTAAACACAGTTGTACTGCAAAGTTGGGAAATCCCCTTCTAGTCCTAAATTGTCAACAGCTTTTAAAATAAACTATAAAACATATATAAATTTTCTCCTACTTTTCTTGATAGCACTGTAGTATAGCAAATAATTTGTTTACTTGGCTTATGTCTCATTCCTTTCCCTGTCAACTCTTACTGGGAAATAATCATAATAAACAGGATTTATAAAATAGGCTCCTATCAGGTTTTATCTGTTGGAAAAAAATATAAAAGTAAAATCAAAAATCACCTTCTGTTTATGTCTGGCAACTGTACACCTACCTAAAATGAATGGACTTGTCTACTTTTATAAAATACCATGAGGAAGGATATCATTTAAATATCCTACTGTAAATCTGACAAGGCAGAGATTTATGATGAGACACCATAGAAAAGGCAGTTGCTATGAAAGTGGAACCTTATTGTTAGATATTTGAATTATTTCGGTGGGAAATCCTGGCCACCCCATTGGCTAATGGGCTGGGCCACAAAGTATAAAAGGAAAAGAGTTTTCCCCAGCCGTTTGCTGGGACCTCACTATGTATTAAAGAGCTGTTGCGTTAAATCACTCTTGGCTTTCCGAGTCCTCATTCCCACACCTGATCTTTGGATCTAACACTTATCATGTCATGATGAATACTAAATATGAAGAATACAATGAATAAAGACCATATGTTGAAGGCAGACACTATGATGGGATCATGGGCAAATTTGTGGGATCCTGTCTGGCCAGAAGCCCATCATCACCCCAGAAAGAAGATAGTAATGAGCTGCTAACCAACAGCCAGGGTTGATGATGTTGTAGCCTAATAATTCTGGAATAATTAGAAATAAAACATGTCACAATTTAGCCATTTTATTTTGGAGTTAGGGTGATCTGAGAACCAGGCTCTTGTGGCTTGTAAATTATGGCCAGTGGCTTTGCTTGCCTCTTAAATAAATATTAAAGGTCCACACAATTTATATATTGGTAGCTGTTAATCAGAATCAGTATCTTAAAGTGTTTTGGGAAGCTACAGGAAAGTCAGGGCAAATGCTAGCGTCATAAAAGAATATTTTCCAGGCACTGTGTAGGACTCTATATTGTAAGTAGTATGTAAGTCACCCATTAATAATCCTTAGGGACTCACTGTAAAAGATACAGAAGACTGAATCTCCAAAATTAGAATAATGACATGGCTTTGACATGTCCGAATGAGGCAGAATTGGTGAAAAGTTTCCATGTAATAGCTCTGAACTGGATACAGTACTGTAGGTGTAGTTTGGGAAGTACTTTACTTTGTGAACTGGAGTAGCCAAGATATTTTAAGCTTCCAAAATAAGTAGGATACTATTTATTTACTATCTGGGTGACAACTCAAAATTCCAGCACTGCTCATGCTTACAGTCCCCAAAGCCAGAATTCTTCTACATGTTTAATGATTGAAAGAGAAAATTATAAAAAGAAAACATGGGCCATTATCTTGTTCACACTCCTTAATTAAATTTATTTAAACTTAAATCAAGTTTTTAAATTACTCTGAATGTTACATCATTATAGTCCTACTGGCTAGTTGAAATGTAGCCTCTAGAGTTACAAGCTGAGGGCTTTCTTAGCCTTTGGCACTTTATTTCCTTAGGGTGCTCTAAGATATCCTTCTTCTTTTCTGCTGCAGCATATCCGGGTTGGATGGGAGCTGTTGCTGACTACCATTGCCCGAACTATCAATGAAGTTGAGAACCAGATCCTTACAAGAGATGCTAAAGGAATAACCCAGCAGCAAATGAATGAATTCAGAGCATCATTTAATCACTTCGACAGGGTATGGTTATCTGTTTTATTTTGTTTATTTTTTAACATTCAACTGGAATGGCAAAAGTATTTGCATGACACCCTGCTCCTTTTTAAAAGAGTAGAATGATATTAAGACTCAGAAAGTATAATATAAAATGGGATAGATATTTTAGAAATTGAGATGGCACTTGGGATAGGATTGGGATGGGCCATCTCAGGACAACCACAGATCTATATGGAATTCTTGTTCCTGGTCACTTCTCTTTTCTGTCCATTTTATTTTATTTATTTTATTTATTTATTTTTGTATTTGGATGCCGCCCAACTCCCAAGGGACTCGTTGGCAGCATTAGCCAACTTCTGTATTCCAGAAGTGCTGGTTCCCACCTTTCTCTTGATGGTCCTTGCAATATTCCTTTTTCTTAAGTTCTTGCCCCAGCCTGCCTTCTTCTCTCTGTACATTTCTATTCCTGAGAGAAAAGGAACCTTCATTCGAGCCTATGACATAACCAAAAAGCAACTCAAACATTTGTTCTTTGGATAATACCTGTGTACTAATGTGTATAGAAGTGCAGATGAGAAAGTGGGATTCCTGAGCATGACCAGAATATGTAATGGGATCCTTTCCATATTCTTTCTCTCTCTGTATGTGTGGATGCGTGTGTATGAGACTTCTCTTGATACTTGCTCTTTGTATCACCCCATTCAGATAATTAGCAAAACAGATTCCCAGTTGCTCAGCTCTACCTTGAGTAAATTGATCTTATTGTACAAGTGATACCGTGATCTCTTCTTCTGTATTTGTTATGACCACTAGGAAGTTCTGTTTGGAGGTTGCAAGATAAACAAGAACTAAAATGAACATTTTCATAATTTGGGGATGAGGGTAAACATCCAATAAAATATGACTAATTACACAACATAATTAATACACTATTAAAATCACTGAATGTACATGATATACATAGAGCCCATTTCAGTATTATATGTGCTGTTTTTTAAAAAAACATATCAATACTCAGCAAATTACAATTAGTAATTTGCAATAAAATACCCATAAATTCTAACAAAAATGACAAAAATAAATAACTCATTCAGATATCAAACTGCTCTCTTGAATAATTTTGCTTTTAACAGTTTCCTAAAATGTAAAATGGTAGGTATTTTGCCAAATAGTTTGAAAACATGATTATCTAGATTTAGCAACTAAATTTCAGCCATGTAATGGCGTGTGCATGCAAAAAAGATGTCTGTTAAAAAGTCTGGGGGAGGCAACATTCGGCCTTGAACTATGATTGGTCACCACTGCTCCACACCAATGCACATTAATGCAAAACACCTTATGAAAAACTGAAAACTAAAAATGGTTGCTGAGCTTGGGAGGCAGGGATGATGGTGGTGATGGTGGTGGCAGCTTGTGGGTTTAAGACCTGATTCTTTACTTCTAAGTCTCAAGATAGAATGGTGATGATCATGATTCCTGCTTTTTTATTGGAGGATTTGGAGGCAAAGAACCAAGAACTTGAACAGATAAGCCCAAAGGGCAAAGATGGGGATGAGGGTAAACATCCAATAAATACACTTTTATTAAATACACTTCATATGATCATTCGCCATGTGTTCCATCAGCTTCTTCTGTCTCCTTAAATATTACAATTCGATGGCAACAGAAGATCAAACTTGGGCCAAATTTTTTGTGGGCAGGGTGATAGTCCTACTATGAGTCTAGATCTAATGGGCTAATTGGTAAAAATAGGTTCATATGACTAGTCTGATTATAAAATGGCCTTCAGCCACTTGACCCACCTCTCTTAACAATCTTCTGTTCTCTTAATTCATGAAATCATACCTTTAAAATACTATGGTTCGTAATTGATCAGCCTCCTATTTTAAAGCTTTAAAATGAAACTGCTTTTAAGCTAATGAATTCTCTTTTTTCCTAAGAGTTTTTAAACCAACAATGTGCTTAAGCAAAAGAATACAATAACCTTACAGTTTAATTAGTAAACAACAGTCCATAATGGCCCATAAAACTAAGGCTAATTCTGAGAAAAGTGGTTTACTTATGCACAGTAAAACTAATTATTACTCTTTTTGATTTGATGTTTTGAAGTTATTTAATTTAAATCAGATGGCAATAGCTAGAAGGAATTGTATGTAAGGGTGTGAGCTTTCATAACGTTGTTTCCTCAGATAAAAAACATATGCTTTTTTCATGGAAGAAATCTCCAATGCACTCCAACACAATTACAGAGAACCAATAATCATGCTATGCATTACAATACACTGTATTCAGTGAATACACTTTACTGGAAATTCTAGCGTTCACGAAAACACAATGAAATACACAATGAGTCCTTCCTAGCAGAGTCACATGTAAAATTATACAAAAATTAAATATCATTGCAGTAATCATTCCAGGATCCATTAGTTTGTACTTTCAACTCCTAGCTTAGCACTTTCATAAAATGGTATTTAACAATCTTGTACTGCTTGTGAAATGTTAGAATCTTAAAGAGCAAATGTTATTTTTTTGCATATTGTGTAGCTTTTTAAAAAAAAAGTTACTTTAAATCTGCCTTGCTAATTGAATTCGACTTATCTAGGAATGCTGTATTTTATGCCTTTCTCTTACTTTTTTGTTGGTTTATACTTCATTAGCATCTTTCTAGCTTTATTTCTGCTTTGTGTAATCTAACTTCTCCTTTTCTTCTGCTTTCTGTTGGTTCAACTTGGTCTTGAATGAACATCTGATACATCTGATCATGAACCTATTTTACCTTTCTGGAAATTCTGGTGGCTTTATTCTGATCCGTGACTCTTCCATGCTGTTTGTTCCTACCAACAGAAGAAAAATGGGCTGATGGACCATGAAGATTTCAGGGCCTGCTTAATTTCCATGGGTTATGATTTGGTATGAATTTTAAGATGCAGTTAATTTGTGATAGTACCCCATGTTACACTTAGAAAACTTTATCATTACAAGTACTTTAACAAAGTGACCATTATAGATGTAATTGTAAAACTCCTGTGGTGAAAAAATTCAGCCCACTCAAAATCTTAGTACATCAGATATGTTTATAAATTATCTTTTCAGAGGCAAGCTCCACAATGGGTTTTATTCTTGGGTGTGAACAGAATTAGACTTATTAATTGCTAGAACTCTATGAGGACAGCTATTTATATGTGTTCATACTAAACCATTTACCATGGCATTCATATATAAATTCTATTACACTTTAATTTTGAATATTTTTTCTATCTGTCTGTTTATTTGTTAGATATTAAGGAAATCTGACTCCCAAAATATTCTAGGTAATTTGCAATTCAAACAAAGTATACAAACAAAAATATGACTGTTCAGACAGAAACTCATGAATAATAATCAAAAATTGTTAGAATTTCTACAAATAACCTAAATTTAGGCCTGGGAACAGAGTGAAGTTTCCAGGGATTTACAAAACATTTGAAAGGTGGGAGCTGCATATATCTCTAGGGAGATACTGTTTCAAAGGACAGGTGCTACAACAAAGCTCTCCCTTCTTGGCCCTACAAGGTAAAACATTTAACTAAAGGAACTCAAAGCATGCCCAATTGTTAGGCCCAATTGTATTGCATAGGTACTCTTTCAGTTAACCAAGCCCTATCTTCCAAGTAAATACTGAACTGCGTCCAGAAGTCAACTGGTAAAGCACTGCTGATACGTGGGTGCAATGAGAAACACCCCTTACTGCTAATATTGAACCAGCTGTAATTTCCAAATTGTCTTCAAGAACAGCTTCCCTTGTAGTCGAGCCTAGCCTTGAGATGACCAGGTGTGAGTGACCATCTCACCTTCCAATAGAGAAAAAGATGCAACTAGCACATGAGGCCCTTGTGACCATACCTTCTGCCTGCTTGTTGAATAGTAGCTGTGAGTCTAGGAAGGCCTCCAAATTGCATACTAGTCTTGAGCAGGGAAGTGCAATCCCATTCAAGACTAAAGATGAAATTCCAGAGTGCAGGACTGATTTAGACTTAGGGATCCCAAATATCCATAGTCACTCAGTCTTGTCAAGGTTGAGCTTGAAACTGTTCTTTCCTCTCTAAATGTACAGTATATAGCCTCTAGAAGTTGGAGACAATACATTGACAGTGTCACTTCTGCAGCCCAAGGTTGAGGCTGCCAAACAAGCTAACGGTAAACAGCCCAAAGGGCAAGCTGCTTGACAGGGCAAGCTGCTAGAATATAAATTGATGGCAGACTCCATTCCTTACTAGCACTGATGATGTTACCTAGTTAGGGTAATGAAACATCTGCAAGAAAACAACCAAACTGAGAGGGAACCTCATAATGATATTTTCTGCCACAATGTAGGCATGAATATGGGTTCTTGCTCATATCTGGTCCAGTTTCTATTGGTCTTCATTTAATAGTGCTTTATCTGCTGGAGCTTCTCAAAAAACCAAACTGCACTGCAGAATTTCTACAGAGAGGCTACACAGACGCAATTTGGTTCAAGGTCTTGACCATCTGACTATACAGATTGCAACCAGTGCAGCAAATCCTAGTGGATTTCTTCCTATTTTTAACATATTTTTCCTTTATAATTTGTACAAAATCCATAGTGAACATTCAGCCTAACATATGCTTCCAATGGATTTACATGTAAGAATATTTAATGTTCTTGCATTACAGTTAATAGGTTTTTGCATACTTAAAAACATGTAAAATCTGATATTTGGCAGGTCACACATGATGCTGAATATTTTATAAATTTTCTAATTTTTCTTTGCATTATCATTTTCATAACTAATTTTAAATTGTGTTTCAGGGTGAAGCCGAGTTTGCCCGAATCATGTCCTTGGTTGATCCCAATGGTCAGGGAACGGTTTCCTTCCAATCATTTATTGATTTCATGACCAGAGAGACTGCTGATACGGACACTGCTGAACAAGTTATTGCTTCTTTCAGAATTCTAGCCTCAGATAAGGTTAGTGAAAAGATTTCCATTTGTTGTGATTGTTTGGACAAATTCTACCCTTGAAAGACAGGGGAGTAATCCAAATGCAAAGTTAGATGAGCTGTAACCTAGAGTAGAAATTTAAAATATAGCTAGAAGCAGAATTGTTTTCACCAACTGATGAAACCCCCTAAATTTTACATGCTAACTTTTTGAAATACTACACAGATTTGTATTGAAACTGTTAGGCTGGGGTAAGATTCAGTTTTTGGGATCCTGATTTGCTAAGGGCATCTTAGGGAAATTAAATATAAGGATGCAAGGATGGGGACTTTTGTTTTCTACTTGTTAAAATCTCCAGTTTTCTGTCTTTTACTCCCAAAACATATTCATGCTATTTGCTGCACTTTTGTGGGTGGGCATCTGCAATAATTTGTTTTAATAAAGTTGAAAGAATTTTAAAGCATATCTGCACAAAACAGATATTTCCATCTGAGGAAATGTGTCATATAATGCATACTCAGTGGGCAACTGCAATAAAGGCTTTCAAATGTTCAGAAAGGACTAATCTTCAGAGGTTGTATAATATAGATGTAGGCTGTGGGAAAGAGCTGCCTTAAAGTTACGTATATATGAAAATACTTTATCATATCTAGTATAAATGTATATATTTGGCCCCAACCTTGCAGACCTTTTATGAAGGCTGATTCTTTCTCCAGGCCTTGGGCCCAGTTGAATTAAGTTCCACTTGGTTTACTTGTAGCATATTTTAGTCTTGTTGCCATGTCATTGTTTACTGCTTTGGTTGGCCTTTAATGTATTGTTTTTCTTCAGGTTGTATTCGTTGTAATGTTTCTTTCCGTATGCTGCCCAGAATTACTTTGTTTGAAGTTGGATGGCCATACGGATTGAATGAATGAATGAATCAATGCTAGCTTTGTCCAGGCTGGTGCCCTTGAAGTATTCGGGATTTTGCAAACAGTGAGGACACCAGATTGGAGAAGGCTAATCTATACTGTATAACCGAAGTGTCTGCCCAGTCGCATCCTTGTTCTCATCAAAGAAAGTTCACCACTTGTTTTGATTCTAAAATTTCAGAAAAAGCTCATCATATTCTTCCTTTTCAATCCTTCTAGCCATATATTCTTGCTGAGGAGTTGAACCGAGAACTGCCACCTGAACAAGCTCAGTACTGCATCAAGCGTATGCCAGCGTATAAGGGACCAGGAGCTGTTCCTGGAGCTCTGGACTATACCTCATTTTCATCAGCATTGTATGGGGAAAGCGATCTGTAACTGGGGACTGACTCTGTGGGCAAATGAAACTAGATATATTCCAGTTTGCGCCTTGAAAAAAAAAAAGATAAGTAAGCTGACCTCGCTACAATTTCTCAAGTTTAGCAGGAACATTCAGTAAGGAGCAGTGCCCACATAGTGTGCAGCATGATGAGTTTTTACGTTGTTTATATGTACTTGATTAAGCTTATACAGTGACAGACTGCACTGGCCCCCTGCCTTATCAGATTGATGTTGTTCTTTCTAAATTAAAAATGGATAATCCCAAAGTGCCAAGTTAGAAAGTCTCAGGAAAAAAAAAAAAAAAAGAAAACACACCTTTGGAAAACAAAAACAAATCTAGCATATCTTTGATTTTCAAAACATGAAATGTTTTCAAGAATTTGGAACATTTTATGCAAGTCTTTCACAACCTCCCTCATGCACCTCCCTTTTGCTTTCATACCTTGGTAATGCTTTCATCTATGGATACTGGGGTTTAGTATGGTTGTGCAAATGGAGCCACATTCGAGAGAAAATAAAAACCCAGGTCATACCAAATAATCACATGAGATTGTTTTGTTGTTTCTAATGTGAAACGTGCACAGGAATTCTAGTCTGAGTTTCTAGTGGTATAAAATCACAAATCCTCTGGAGTTTATTCAAAGAGGTTGATGATAAGGGCATCATCTTAATGGTGATAATAGCCTTCACCTTAAAATCAATGCCCAGTTTGAAAGGGCACAGTGTTAGTAGCCTGGATATTATAAGGGAGTTCCATATTTTAGGATGGTGTTAATAGATTGTGTCTGCTCTCTGCTATCTTCATTTTTCTGTTGCAATTGTTCTTGGTTAATGCTAACAATATTGACATTTTATTACCACTAGTCTAAATTACTTTGTGTGGTAGCTTCCTGCCAGTTATATTTTTCTCAACAGTTTGTAGAAAATTTATTTTATCTGAACCCTAACAATCCCATGAAATAAATGCAAAAAAGTAAATGTTCATACAAGAAGCAAAGAAAACTGTACCATCCGCTACTATTAAAAGGTGCCTTTAAAATAAAGTCTGCTTTTCAAGCCTTAATATCGATTCTGTTTCTGAGGTTCAACTGATACACCTTTAAATATTAGGGCATGACTTCTGGACAACAGGGTTCTCACCTCATTTTTAAAAAAAACCCTTTTTTTTTATTTGCTTAGTGAGGCATCTATCCTTTTTATTTATATTTTTTCCCAATTAGAGTGCAGATCAGAGGTGGTATTCAGCCAGTTCTGACAGGTTCCAGAGAACCGGTAGCGAAATTCAGAGAATCAGCAAATACCATCTCTGATTGGCTGACAGCATAGCCACACCCACTAAGCCACGCCCACAGAACTGGTAGTAAAAAAAAATTGAATCTCACCACCGGTGCAGATGATTCTTTTTTCTGCTGCTCTTCTTCCTCTCAAAGACATTGATCCAGCTGATTTGTCAGAAAGTTGGGCCCAGGGGCAACTACCTGAAAGAACAGATTTATGGGGAAAAAAGATATTATTGGAATATCCGGGGTTATAAATTTCAGTAGGATTTATAATATATCACAGTTTGCTTCAGAGTAAGTAGTACTATGCACTTCAGGAAAATAAGAGAGAGTGAAAGAAAATAAAGACAAGGTATAAGGGAAAAGTGTACCCTACTGCTTATAAATCATTATCAGATGGAGCATATTCCACCATTTCATGCAAGTTAGGATATCTAATCTAGAGATTACTTTCCAAACCAGTATGCTGTTGCTTACATTCCATCAGCTGACAGGTGTATATATAGAGTAATGATGGGCTTAACTTTCAGGCAGATTCAGTCTATTTTTATTGCAAGGCAGAGGTTCTCTAAGTTTGCAATATTGCAATCTCCTAAAACGGTAAAATAATTTATGTTATTGTCTCCACACAATAAAGTATAATAATTGAGCATTGGCAAACTTTGCTTCAGGCTTTGTAAAAAAACATTTGCAACCCCTCTTTAAGTTGTTTGGGGTCCCTTGAGGGGATCACGACTCACAGCCTGAGACCCATCAATATAACAGTTCTACATGAAACACAAAATCCTGATTAATCCTCTCTTGAGAATTTGGATGAAAGTTTAAGCTGAACTGAATTTACTAGCTTAGTGACTGATAGCATCAACACAGAAGTAGCCTATCATTGCTCCTAAAGATTTTTATTTCCTAGTTCAGCTCACAGTTTGGGATAGTCCCATCCAATGACTAGGTCTGATTCTGTTTAGCTTTTTCCCAGATTGACTACAAAGTTTAGGTGTGTCTATTATTCTGCTTAGTACAGTTACAAATGTTTTAAGGAGCATATAATGCTATATTTGACTTCCCAGGATAAGGGAGTGGCTTTGGGGGAACTGGATCCAGATACATTCCTATACTCAAACACACACACACACAGGACTCAATAACCACAAACCAAATTATCCATATTATTTTTCAGTGAAATGTGAATGCAGCAGAAAGTTAATTGGACCACAGTAGAAAGACATAACCAAAATATGCAAGTCTCAAGGATAACACCTTTGGTTATTTATTCATAATAAATATTTATTTATTTATTTATTTATTTATTTATTTATTTGATTTATAGGCTGCCCTTCTCACAAAGACTCAGGGCGGCTTACATCAGTCCGAACAGTTACAATACAGCTTATAATTTGTTTAAGTAAATTTAGAGCCTAATAAGTTACAGCCCAATTGAAATACAAT
>JANHFR010004981.1:32307-43637 GCA_032468015.1 Mimophis mahfalensis | reverse complement strand
AGGACAGGAAGGCCTGGAGGAACATTGTGCATGGGGTCGCGATGGGTCGGACACGACTTCGCAACTGACAACAACAATTCTTTTCATAGGCTTCCTATTGCAAAATCAGTAGGAAATTTGGCAGTACCATTTTAAGAGCTACAGGAAAAGTTCAGTGGCCATTCTGTAGTCACAGTTTACCCATACCCATCTTTGGTGTTCAGGATTTTGTTCATTTATAACCTAAAGCAATGGTCATTATTATCAATTAGGGTATGAAAGATCAGTAGAAGCAGACCTTTCTACTCAAAAGTGGTCTCTCTAGTAAGACATTTTTGGATCATCTATCTAATCTCTGGAAGGTAGTCATGTTTTTTTCCATTGCTACCTACAAATGAAGACCATTAGATCAGATATATATTATTTTGCATTTCTTTGTCTTATAATCCAAAACTTGTTATTTAAATATCATCCTTGTGCTTTTCTCCTTTGTTAAGGAAGTAAAAGATATGTTGCTGGTGCGATGGGCCCCACAAACAAGACTCTTTCTGTTTCCCCATCAGTGGAAAATCCTGACTATCGGAATGTTAGTAAGTATTGTCTCTTAAAACTGAAAATGATTATTAATTTCACTTTATCTGCTTCGGTCAGTTTAGTTCTAATTGCAATTCTGCCATATTGACTTAAAACATTCCACAGTTCTAAAGATTTGCTCACTTTGAATTTTATTTCATGTTTGGCTACAGCTAATAAGTTAATAATTAACGACACATTAAAAGAGCCTCAGGTATTTTTAAATAGTCAAGCAAACTTTTATTAATATCTGATAGCCCATCTGATGCTAGCAATCTTATGTATTACCTCAAACAATAAGGAATTACAATGCAGGTTTAATTTGAAGCTGAAACTGGAAAATACATTTTTCATTGTTGCAACTATTTGTGTTTTAGCTTTTGATGAATTGGTAGATGCCTACACTGAACAAGCCAAAGGTCTTTTAGATGGTGGAGCAGATATCATGCTGGTGGAAACCATATTTGATACAGCCAATGCCAAGGTGAGGTTTTAAGTAGAATCTTGGAAGTTCATAATGATAATGTCCATTCCCAATAATATGTGAAAAGGAAGTCATTGCATATACTAATCAGGCTATGCTGGCAGATATCCTTTTATTTACTGTAAATTTATTTACTTGTTTGTTTGTTTGTTTGTTTTTATATGCTGCCCTTCTCCCGAGGGACCCAGGGTGGCTTACAACAATAAAACACAAAATAGAAAATTTTAAAAAGAATTAAACCAAATTATCTCAATAAATCATTTAAAAAGCCAAATTTAAATCAACAATAAAATACATTAAAACCCCATGTCAGTTCAGACAGCTAGGTGAAACAACCAAGTCTTCAGATCACGATGGAAGGATCCGCGGTCAGGGGCTGTCTGGACCTCCAGGGGTAGTTCGTTTCAGAGGGCGGGTGCGCCCACAGAGAAGGCTCTCCCCTTGGGGGTCGCCAGCCGACACTGTCTGGCTGACGGCACCCTGAGGAGGCGGACTCTGGGAATGCACAGGGCAATGGGAAGTTGTTGCTGGCAGAAGGTGGTCCCGCAAATACCCTGGGCCTAAGCCATGTAGGGCTTTAAAGGTAATCACCAGCACCTTGGAGGGCAACCGGAAGCCAATGCAGCTCATGCCAAAGAGGTGTAACATGGGAGTATCGAGATACTCCCATCACAACCTGTGCAGCCGCATTCTGCACCAGCTGAAGCCTCCAGATGGTCCTCAAGGGCAGCCCCATGTAGAGACCGTCTAGGCGAGAGGTGACAAGAGCGTGAGTGACTGTGTGTAGGGCATCTCGGTCCAAAAAGGGGTGCAACTGGCACACCAGGCGAACCTGGGCAAATGCCCCCCTGGTCACGGCCGTTAGATGTTCTTCCAAATTAAGCCGTGAATCCAGGAGGACGCCTAAATTGTGCGCCCTCTCTGAGGAGGGCAACACACTCCCGCCATAACCAAAGATGGAATATCTTGGACAGTATGAGATGCCGGTATCCACAGCCGCTCGGTCTTGCAGGGATTGAGTCTGATCCTGTTCCTCCCCATCCAGACCCGCACCGCCTCCAGACACCGGGACATCACGTCGAGAGCATCACTGGGTTGGTTCGGGGTTGCAAATGAGAGGTTGCTTTCCTTTAAGGGCAATTGAAGGTTTGAGTACTACTGTCCTATGGTTTATGGCAGGGCTGTCCAACTGGTGGCCTGGATGCGTCACACACTGGCCATGCCCACGTCCAGTTTAGCGAAGGGGGAAAAAGTCCTGATATATCACATGATGCCATTGTGACGACACGAGTTTGACGCCCCTGGTTTATGGCATTTGCAATTTAGATTTGGAAATCTGTATCATGAGATTTTTAAAAATGTACTTTTCCCTTAACTAAAGAGCATTCTTAGAAATGGAATGAGAAAAAGGAACACCATTATCTTTATTAGTTTTCTGGGATTCTTGTACAAAGTCAAGACAGAACAGTGAAGCAAATAGAGCCAAACCTGAATCTTTAGTCTAGTTTACATAAGAGATAAACTTTATAACGTGGGACGTTCTTTGACCTCCCTCTCTGAGCCTTGAAGATCTCTGTGAAGTTCATACTCCAGGCTGAAGCTTTCATTTGGGATTAAAATAAAGTTTGCGATGTCTTGCAAAATTTTTTTATGTGTACCACCAATGTGTTCTCTTGCGCTATTGCTCAGTTGAGTTGAGGTCTTATTAAGGCATCTGACCTGATTCAGTTTCTGTATGGACTTTCCAGAGTCTGTTTTGTAATAAATCCTGCAATAGAAGACACAGGTCAGCGTGTTTCTTGTGGTTACAAATGTCCAGCAGGCTCCACTGTGGTTTGCATACTTTTCTTGACCGTCCGTATGCATGTTTTGGAGAAGGGTTGAGCAGTACACTTTCATTAGTGGTAATTTGTCCCCTTTCTCTTTCATATTTATGAAATGAGAATTTCCTAGAGTAAAGGAAATTAATTTACTGTGATATTTTCATTGGACAGGCAGCTCTCTTTGCTCTCCAAAAGTTATTTGAAGAAGAATATGAACCGAGACCCTTGTTTGTGAGTATATTCTAATTACACTTAGAATTATCCAGCTCTTCTGAAAAAGTACATTTCCTTTTTTCTGCAGTAGTGAATATAATCAAGAACACCGTGTTTTGAAAACATCACATATTGCGTGTTAGCTTACTCTTTCCAATATGTGCTTTATAACCATATTATAAATGATAATAAATGAATGGCCTGCCATACACAGCAGTCTGAAAATCTCCCCTCAATAATAATATCAGTGTGTCAAATTACAAGAATCTTGCCTGCCCTCCTAATTATCTTCCCTTGCCAGCCTTGAATCCGAGTAATTTTCACACTAAGTTGCGGCTTCATTAGCTGATAAAGTTGAATTGTGGGCTCAGCAACTGTAATATATAGCATATTTTGTCTGTTTTACATGTTCAAAAACACGTTAGGTCTCTGCATACTAAAAATACAAATAAATAATAATATTGCTCAGTGTGCAGTTCTGTGCTCTAACTCAGAGGGGTAGCTGCTGCTGAGTCTTGGAATGCTCCCCCCTTCTCCCCAGCGGCTGCTTTTTTGTTTGTATGTTTGCTGTTTTAAATGTGCTGAAGTCCAGCTGGGAACTTCAATAGCAGCTGAAAGCTTCCTAAATCTTATTGATAGCTTCCTGTTCCCCACTGCTCCATACAGATAGCAGGCAGTGCCTCCTTCTCCTGCCTATATCAGTTAGACTGCCTGGTACAAGAGTGGGTAGTTGGATGTTTTGATGAGATCGTTACATCCCGTCTGTCCTCGACTGACCAATGTGCCGTTGGGGAGGATTGCAATAAGGGCCAATAAGTTGTCTTCTGCACCTTGTGACCTGAAGCTGGGAGATGATAATCCCACCAGGGAACATCTGTCATTGCTTAAAGGAGGGACATGTATTTAACACATAGATTCTCCACAGGCTCTTGGCACTTGATCCCCCCCACCCCCCATTATTTTGCTGACATGAGGGCATTTGTTGCACAAGGATAGCAAAGAAAACCAATCACTTGCTTTGATAAGCTTGTGGTCTTTTTAGGGCACAACGGGTAGGCTTAATGGAGAAGAACTTGATACGTACAATAATTCAGAGGATAGTCTGTTGAACTGATATTGCCGCTCCTTTTGGTTCTGCTATGTTGTTGTTTCCATAGAGACCTTAAGTAGTTTTCATGGGTTGCTTTTTTTTAGTGAACATATATGCACTGTAAACCAGATTAGAAATATAACCCTAATTAAAAAAGGCTTGCAATGTTCGGAAGAAATGTCAAGCTTCATAAGGCAGAATAAAAGATGGATGAGAAGGACTTATTCTCATACTGCTATTAAAAAATGGACTTAAAAAAAACAACATTGGAGCAAAATCATTAAAATTCAACTGGGTTTTAAGTATTGAATACAGATAAAAAAATTTATCCTGCTGTGCTTTCTGGATAGAGCAGCCCTCTCCAGGCGGTTCCCTTTAAGGGAAACTGAAGCTTCATCTTAGAGATGGCTAGCGTTTGTGGGTATTGTAGTCCCCCAATACACAGTAGGGATCTGGATATTGTGGTCCCCAAATGCATGGTAGGGATTTGAAGAAAGATAGGATAGGGAAAAAAGCTACTCCTTTCCAATTTTGTGGCAAGTTGGATGTTTTCCACAGAAGCATTAAAGTTTTTCACTTTAGCATCTATTATTGCACTGTTTTTAACCTTGTTGCTTTGCCTTCCTCCCTACTCTTCTCCTTGTCCATAGGTATCAGGAACCATTGTCGATAAAAGTGGCCGTACTCTCTCTGGGCAGACTGGGGAAGCATTTGTCATCAGCATATCTCACAGCCAGCCACTTTGGTAAGAAAAAAGACACCCTGGATATGCTTTACAGTAAGCATTGCAGCTGCAATAGATTCTGTAACCATTTTGGTAAAAGAGATTCCACAAGGAGCTTGTGGAGTTGTTAATTGCCGCTGTTGCTCAGATTACCCACAGTTGAACATCGCTGGCTGTTTTCAGAGAAATGATTAACTTCAAAGGATTCATCTCTCCATAGGATGATGCAGATCATAATCTGGAGAAATCAAATCCTGCCAGGCCTCTTTCTTAGTATGGTTTCTTGACAGCTGGAAAGGGTGCCCCCCCCCCCCCAAATTGTCTCATAAGTACTCAGGGTCAATATAACAACTTTCTATCCACTTGTGTAATCTTGATTTGCTTGGTGATTTTCTTCCTTGTCTCCTACAGTTTGTGCATTGGATATGATTCCAAACAGACCTGCACATTTTCCTCCTCCAGTCTGTGCTTGAAGCTTGAAAACAGTTAATAAATACTGCCAAGCAGATGAGTACTTTAGGTTTATCAGCTGAAGAAATTGGAACAGCTGCTTTGTTTGTCCCTGGTTGACAAAATTTGTCACATCTGGTAAAGTTTGGAAATGCTTGACATGAAGCTCTACTGCGGTTAATTCATCTCATTACACAGATGCAGTGCAGCAGTTTCCAGGCTGAAGTCTGTTCTGCTCTTCCTCCCTGTTTTTGTGTCTTGGGGAAATGACTGATCAAAAAGGAGAAAGCAAAGAAGGAATAGAAAATCTGTAAAGGAAGGTCAACAAATGAGGCTGGTAGGAAAATAGATGGAATGCTGTAAAGGGGCAAAGAACCTCAAGCGAAAAGGGAGCTCTGATTGGCCAGTTAAAAAGTATAAAAAGCTTATAAATCAGACATGACTTAACAGAATTAAATGGAAATTATTTATGGATTGATAAGGAAGGCATCTTTGGCACTACTTATCCTGGCTGCAGGCCTTGTTGAATAATGGGTAAGATATATATCTAACTTTATTTATACTATATTTGAATGGCTTGCAGCCTTATACCCTTGCTATATTTCCGATTCTATCATTACATGCCTTTGTGCAGCAGTGGAGAGATCATTGATCTTTTATACAATCAATTGGTGCCAGCCAACTTTATAATTACAGTGGAACCTCGGGTTGCAAATGTTTCAGTTCACAACCAATTTGGGTTCCAAACAGAAAATCCCGCCAAATTTTGGATCGGTTTACTCAGCTTCCGAACAAAAAACGGTGCGGAAAGCTTCCTTTCCATGTCGTTTTCCCGTCTGCACATGCACATAAATCACTTCGGGGGCACAACCAATTCGGGCCATGAAAACGATCTTAGAATGGATTGCATTTGCAATCCCAGGGTTCCATTGTACCCCAGTTCGTTTTAAAAATGTTAGCAATATAGATCATGTAGAAAAAAAGTAAATGCGAGGTCTGTGCATATGTTGAAGGATACATATACAGCTGCATACAAAAATGGAGGTATTTCTGGTCAAATAGCATATTTCCCCCCAAAAATAAAAATGCCAAGTGAGCAGCAGAAGATTGCGCAACATTTGCAAGCTACAAAGCTAGACATCCAATTTTTCTGCTGATTTGAATACAGTTGTTTATAGATTCTGAACGAGAAAAAGTGAATACAAGAAGAGATTTGGACGGCTTTCTAACTATTGCTTTGTAGTAGCTGAGTGGTGACCTTTGCAAGAAGAAACAACTTGGCAATATTTCCTCTAGCCAGTTAAGAGTCTGTTCTTGCTTTTGGAAGTGTTCCCTCATTTTTACTTGCAAAACTCTTCTAGCTTAGATTTGAAATACTCTTATATCCCCCTGGGTACAATTTCAGGTTTGAGATTTCTCAGTACTTTTTGAGTCTGGGGTCAATGAACACTGTTGAAAAATCATTACTTTTTCTGTTATATATAGTTCATGGTTGACTGAAAGTATGTATCACATTGTTGTCCTGCTAGAAACTGATCTCTTTTCAGCTTCAGCGTCTTTTTACTGACTGTGGAATAATAATTTCTAGGATCTATATTCTTATGATACTCTTGGGCTGCTACAGTTATCCAGTGCATAATAGAATGTTCCTTGTGCTTAATTATTTGTCATATATTGTGATAGCTGTCCTAGGTAGATTATTGGTCAGGTGGTCCTTGCTTAACAACACCGGGGACTAGCAATTTCATTACTAAGCAACATGGTCAATAAGTGAGACATCACATAACCATGAATGTGAGATTTTACTGTCAGCTTCTCTACTGTTGGAAGCAGGCTGTGAAGTGCACAATTAGGAATCACATGACCACAAAACACTGCAATAGTCATAAACACCTGCTGGTTGCAAATTGCCCGAACCTTGATCACCTGACCATGCCATGACAGTCATAAGCGCAACAACTGGTTGTTGCGCTTATGGCTGTAAAGTTACTTGTTCAGCACCATGGTAACTTTGAATGGTTGCAACACCGGGCAGATCAGTGAAGACCAGCTGTATAGGCGGTTCTATACTGTGGATAATTAATCTACAGCTAAACCTCTCAGTAGGCTATTTGTAGTGAACTGTGAGTTCTTGTTTAGCAGAGCTCATACAATCTTCATTGCTGACTGAATCAAAGATTGCTGCTGCTTAGCAGAAGAATCTCTGCCTAATCAAAGATTGATTGAATCGAAGATTGCATAAAACTCTCCATGGATTATAACAAATATAAGAAGTCCATGAGATGGCTTTAGTTAACACAATATTATGAGAGTGTTCATTGAAAGCACTGTTGATTTAAACATTTTTTTCAGAAGTTAATAGCTACTAGAATATTTTTTAGAAGATGCAGTATTACAATGGGATACATCTCTTACCTTTTGCATTGCAGTGAGTAAAGCACTATTATGTATCAATAGGGCCACAGGCCTTTTTTTAAAGTGAAAAACACCACCAGCAGCAGACTCAACTGCAATCTCTGAATCTTCCTTCAGTAAGTATGTTCTCTCAGTAGCAGCCTGCTGAGAGATTGTTAAAGCTTAATCTGAACTGGAGGTGCAGGGAATCACTGCCTCATAAGAACTGAAGCCGTAAATTCAATTTTATTTATTTTCACATGAGGGAAAGCTTTACTCTAGTCTCTTTTCTTCAGTCATCCTAAAATCTCTGACCCTGCTTGTGCTTTTATCATCAGAGAGGATTATAGTTTTCCTCCTGTTTTTATAGCATTTTAAAGAATCATGCTCCTTGGTAAAGGTGAGGGAGATGCCCATTTTCTATATTATATCTATATTATTTTATTCTTTTTTAAATTTCTTTTATATGGTGTTTTTATATTTTTGTAAGTCACCATGAGTCACCATGTGCGAGTAGGTGGCAATATAAAATTTCTAAATAAGTACGTAACTTCTCAGGTAGTCAACATTTGGAACAAACTGTATTTGGTAATTTAGGGTAGCCCTTCCTCCAAGTGAGACTTCAGTTTCCAGAATTCTGAGTAGTACTTATGCTGAGTGGGGAATTATGGAAGTTGACACCCCACCTCTGAAGGACTTTTAGCTAGAGACAGGTGGGCAAGGGATTTTCTTGTGGGGGGGCATGTTTCTCCTGAACAGCTCCGAGAAGCAGCAGAAGAATTGCAGCCGCTCGGTTTTCTCTGGTGGAAATGATTGCTGGGCATGTATAACCATGTCCAGAAAACCTCAGGAGGCCATTGAAGCAACTACAGGGAGCCTTCACGTGGCTTCATTGCGGCTGGTACATGTGATTCCAGAGCTTGGTAGAGGCTTATCTTCTCCAGACTTGTTTTTGTTATTAGTTCAGTGACATTCTTACCTTTATTCCTGACTAGTTCCTAAATTAGCTTTATGCATAAAGAATCTCTGGCTCCCTCAGCAAGCAGCTGCTGCCTAGGAAGCTAATCACTGATGATGTTAATCTTTCTTATTCTAATTTAAAAGATTTATATGGCTGCCTTTCTTAAGCAACTTTTTCTAGCTTTGAAGGCTGAAATGCCAAAATACAGTTGAATTGGGAAGTTTATGTGAGATTTCGCTCTCCGTCCCTGCTCTCCCCATGTGTATCTTTGGTTTTAATGTTTGTTTTTAACTTTTTATATTACAGCTTTTGTGTAAATAGATAAATAAATAAATAAATGATAGAGTTGACACTACTGGAAGATCGGTTATTTTCAGAATGTCTCCTATTTGAAATGGATTTTTTTTTGTTTGTAAAAGAGCTTAATCATCTATCTGCAGAAGTTGTGGCTTGTGTATTATCTCCCAATGTATATGATTTTTTATATCACTCCTCTGAAAGGCGCTCAAAGTGGTTTGTAGAAATTCCCACAAAGCAAATAATAAAGCACATTTATTTTAGTTTACCACATTTATGCCTGAAGAGCAATTTGATCACAAGATACTTAAATGGTAATGAGAAAGTGTCCTTTTGCTGGATGAGTTCAAAACAATAATATACTGTATTAGGGGTGCTTTAAACTGGATTTCTGCATAGGCAAGAAGTAGGTCCCATTTTCCTAAATGACTACTTCCAAACTTATGATTTTGTGATTAAAACAAACTTGATTTTGTTGGATTCTCTCTTATATTTGCAGCATTGGATTAAACTGTGCTTTGGGAGCAGTTGAAATGAGACCTTTCATTGAAGCAATAGGAAAATGTACAACTACTTACATCATTTGTTATCCCAATGCAGGTATGCATAGATCTGTCTGAATTCATCCCTTTCACAACAGTTGAAACAATAGGTGTTATGGAAGCATGATATGTATATCTTGTACAGATGCCATTATCAGCATTAAATTGATTTAGGTGCCGTGGTGGTGCAGTGGTTAGAGTGCAGTACTGCAGGGTATTTCTGCTGAGTGCCAACTGCCTGCAGTTTGGCAGTTCGACTCTCACCAGGCTCAAGGTTGACTCAGCCTCCCATCCTTCCGAGGTGGGTAAAATGAGGACCCAGGTTGTTGGGGGCAATATGATACCTCTGTAAACCACTTAGGGAGGGCTGTAAAAGGCCTGATAAGCGGTATATAAATCTAAGTGCTATTGCTAATTACTACGCTGAATAGCTTGTCTACCTGTCAGATGTGAACCATTATGAAATTTGGGGTGAATGGTCTTTCTTTGTTAGGTGCTTGTTTTTTCAAACAAATGTTTCACTGTTTGATGTCTTATCATGTGACAGATGAGCAGTGACCATTAAAATAAAGTGGCTTTAGTCTATGGCAAAATGGGCATACTTAAATGAAATCAGAAGATTAGAGGCTTGAAATCTTAAATGTGGTGTGCAGATACTTCCAGTTTTAGATTTGTGGCCAAATGTTTTTCTTTGAGATAAAATTGTGAATAAACTGTTGACAAAACTGAATTGTTTCCTTTACGAAAAATGGCTTTTGCTTTGCCAACTTGTGCTAAGTTTGCTGTTACATTACTGTGAGTGGAAACTTCAATAAGAGAGTTGCCTTCAGATAATTCAAATGATTACAGGATTTTTGTTCAAAATGTTATAGTGTTACATTTTCTTTCCATTTATAAACGTAAAAGATTTATAGAATTGAATGTATTTTTCAGGTCTTCCTAACACCTTTGGTGGTTATGATGAAACGCCTGAAGTGACTGGCAAGCACATTAAGGTAAGAGTAGTTTCTTGTGAGATTTTTTTCATTATAGAAAAAATGATTTGTACGTTAGTTGGTAAGGTTTCTTTTTTTTTAAAAAAAGCTTATTGTGAGCTATGTGCTTACAGAGTTCAATAGAATAATAGTTTAATCGTAGAAGCTGAGCATCTGTTGAACAGTGTTGAGTTTCAGGGTTTAGTTGATTGTGTTTTAGAGACCAGATTTTCACTGGGATCTAAGGCTGGATTTTTCCGTTGAAAGATGATCTGCATAGTAGATCACAGACAACTGAGCAGGAAGTGATTGGTCTATAGCCAAGCTAGTTTCCAATTAATACAGGTTGGTGAGGGCTGGTTTCTGATTTATTCTTGGTTTGTGCCTGATCCTCATTGATTATTTTGATGATAATGGTTCCTGATTGGCCCTTTTCACATTCTAGCTTCTGGTTGTTCATTTTCTGATTCCTGATTGGTTCCTAGTTCATGCAGAGTTCTGATTGCTTCCACTAAGTGGCTGATCCTAATTGGGTGTACATCTAGGCAGCTTTCTGATTTGCCCATTGTTTGGTAATTGATTTTTGGTTGGTTCTGCTTTTGTGCAGGCTTGTACTGGTCATTTCCTCGATTGAAGCTGTGGGCCGAGTTTCTCTTATTTGTTGCTTGTGGACCCTGTGATTATGTTGTGGCCCAGGGCAGATAGCCAAGTTTTGCAAAAGAGTGAATTTCCTATGGCTTCAATTATGGAAGAATCAATTTAGCTGTAAAGACAGAAGTCAGTCAGTCTCTGCCTCTGAAGATGCCAGTTACTTCTGGGAAAGAAA
>JANHFR010004981.1:14098-24265 GCA_032468015.1 Mimophis mahfalensis | reverse complement strand
TTCCTAGCTGAAATCCTTCAAATTTCGAACAAAATGTTTTGTAGGGTCTTTTTGGATTCTGGCTGAAATATATATATATGTTTTCGTAGGTTTTCATGGGTACAGGTATATATATATATACATACGTACTTACGTACGTACGTATGTATGTATATATATAAACACACACACACACACACATACATAAAATTTATTTTCCAGGTCTGGAACCCTTCAGGATTGGAAAATACACCAACTTTGTCAACATTGGTGAACGTTGTAATGTTGCAGGGTCAAGAAGATTTGCCAAACTTATAATGGCAGGCAAATATGAAGTAGGTCCAACTTTTTTTCAACTTTTTTTGGGGACTTGCATTAAAGTTTTGTATAAGTATATGATTTAAGTATTTGAATGCATAGTTTCTACTAGGTTCATTATATAAACATAGGTTGTTTCGCTTTTCGTTTTAGTACAATATGAAGCACCATCTTGAGCATTTATTTTGTAAAAGTGAGAGGTTCAAGCAGTTCTGAATAATGCGATGATGGCAGTCTCTAAAATGTTTTACAAAATAAATGTAAATAAATAAACTGACACATTTTACAGAATAAAAAAGTAGAAACAGCATTGTGGGAAGACAGACATAATAAAAGCAGCTTGCTAAAAAATGCAGGAACAAATGCCATCAAAGTAAATACTAGGAAAAAAACCCCAGAATTAGATGCATTTCTATTAGAACTGATGCCTTTTTTTCCTTTAACATAGGAAGCCTTGAGCGTAGCCAAGGCCCAAGTTGAGATGGGAGCTCAGATCCTGGATATCAACATGGATGATGGAATGTTAGATGGTCCAAGTGCTATGGCCAGATTCTGCAACTATATTGCTTCAGAGCCTGACATTGCCAAGGTTATATATTTAACTGCATAGTTTCCAGAGTCTGGTGTTTTCTACATGTCTTGGGACTACACAATATCTCAATAACTCAGCAGGTTGCCTGACTGAAAGAAATGGTAACAGGAAATGAAAAATCAGAAGAAATGCACCAGAAAGATTATTATATTTTTTGTGGTATTTAGACATCATACTTCTGACCTGGACTGGACTGCTATAGTGTTGGAAGCTTACATAAGTGTCAAGTATTTGGGCTGCTAATTTATTGTCTCCTTGCCTAGATAGTTATGGTATGGTTAAAGCCTTTGTGGTGTTCTTCTTAAATAGTGTTGAGTTTTCACTTCACATTAAAGTGCTGGCCTTGATTCTGTTGCTCTCATAAGAATGTCCCTGGCTCTTGAAATAAATTCTTGATTGTTGGATTTCTAAATCTATAAATGATACTAAATATCACAGATATCAGATGAGTAACGTGTGTAAAATGTTGCTTACCTTCAGAGCAGACATTATTTGGCACCAGACTGCATGTATTTGAATAGCAGTGCCTGACTTCATATAAGACAGCTTTAATATCCAGAAGTATCTTGATTTAACCAAGAAGCATTTGGTTGAATCATGTACAGCTTTGGTGGGCTGCTGCCGGTTCGGACTGGTTGTAGCATCAGCTGGCCCCGCCCACATCTGCCCGCTCCTGTCCTATATTTCCTTCTTTCTAGCTCAGCTGATTTGCGCAGCACAGTTGATTTTCCCGCTCAGCTATTCTACTTACTGGGGCTGCCCTACAAGGTAAGCAGCTGGAATAATTGCTGTATTTTGAACTCTGCACACAAGTGCATTAGTAGAGCATTCACAGAACCGGTTGTTAAACCAGTTGCAGCCTACCACTGTGTACAGCCAAATGCTATAAAAGGAGTAAGAAAGATCAATTCTGAAATTTCATGAAATTTGGTCTCTGCAATTTTTTAAAGAGTACCAACTTCAGCTTTCAGATTCCCCCGAGCGACAAAAATTGGCTGCCGTATTTTTCAGACAGCCTTGTGTCTTAGTGTTCTCACTGTCACTTTTGAGAGCACAGATTGTGAGGAGAAGCCAGAAGGGAAACTATCACCCAAAAGGGTTTTTCTTCTGATCTTCATTCTGAAGTGACGTCACTGAGCCTTGAGAACTTGGCAGGAAATCCCTCTGCTTAGAATGTTTTGTTCAGCTGTAATTTTTGTGCATCGATCTGAATGTCAACCCTGGGCAAATATTGCTGTTAGGTCATAGAATCTTTTCCAAAGGATGTCATAATCTGATGAAAGCTCTTGAAATTAGTCTAACCTTTGTGGTAAATGTAATTGTAAAGACGATTTGCTTTTATTTTTTATTTTTTAACTTGCAAGACCTTTTCTCTCTGCCTTAGATGTGCATCCGCACAATTCAGGCTTAGCTATTTATTGGCTTTGAAGATCATTAATTTTTTTAAAATGTTGGTCCTTTTTTATCCTCAGGTGCCCCTTTGCATTGATTCCTCAAACTTCTCTGTCATAGAAGCTGGGTTGAAGTGTTCACAAGGCAAATGCATAGTAAACAGCATCAGTCTGAAGGAAGGCGAAGAGGATTTCCTAAGAAAAGCAAGAAAAATTAGGAGATATGGAGCAGCAGTGGTGATTATGGCCTTTGATGAAGTGGGGCAGGTTGGTGATCCTTTCTTCACCCACTAGAAATTGCCCAAAAGGTCATAAGAACTTTTGTCCTGTCTGTGTTCTGGTAAAAGGAATAGGAGGTAATCTAAACAAAATACAGGTAGTCCTTGGCTTATGACCATTTCCTTAATGATGGTTGCAAGCTATGATAGCCTTGGAAAAAAGGGCTTTACAAGCCGTACTCATATTTATAACTGTTACCCTCCTACTGCAACGGTCATGTGACTGCAATTTCTGCATTTGGCAACTGGCTTACATTTACAACTGGTTGCAGTATCCTGCAATCATGTGATTGTCATTTGCAACAGTTTGCCAGTTTGTGGCAAGAAATTCCATTGAGAAAGCCGGATTTTCTTAATGACCAGATGAATCGCTTAAGCTTGTTATTTACTTAATGGCCACTGTAAAATTGGTTATAAACTTGGGTCTGGTCAACTGACATATGACCACAGTGACTTGTGACTGAAATTCTGGTCCCAATTGTGGTCATAAATGAAGGACTACCTGTAGGACCATGTATGAGTTTGGGCAGTTAAATTGCAATGCTGAAATGTCCACTGAACTATCACAAATACAGTAAAACATGAACTGACAAAGCGTCATCACAAAACTGTTAAGAAGAAAAAAATAGAGCATCTCCAAAGAATATAGAACATAGAGTATATGTATAATAGTGTTGGAAGGGACCTTGGAGGTCTTCTAGTCTAACCCCCTGCTCAAGCAGGAGATCCTATACCATTTCAGATCGATGCTTGTCTAATCTCTTGATGATCTAGTCCAGTGATGGAGCACCCAAAACTTCTGAAGGCAAGCTGTTGCATTCTTACCATTAGTTCTAAGTTGCTTCTCTCCTTGGCTAGTTTTAACCTATTGTTTCTCATCACAAAGCATTATTTATTTGTTACTCTTATATCTTTATCTTGACTTAAGTGGCTCCAATTTGCGAATATGGCATTCCCAGCCATTTCCCTATGTGGTCAAGATCTGTTTACTTACATGCATTCCTTCAGCAAGCAGTTTTCTTTTCAGCAAAAAAGCAGAGTGTAAATCACACTAATAATAGGTAACAGTAATTGTAACAATACGTGCGTAGAGTATTTTCCAATGGTATCTTCAGTTAACTGTTAGTAGCATACCTGTCTCCTAGCTTAATTTCTCTATGGCTAACGTTAGTCAGGAAATTTCTTACTAAAATTAATAAATGGTGAAATACTTGAGGACTAGCCTACTTCAAGGTTAGCAAATTGGAATTTCAAGCCTCAGAGGCATCTTTTTTTTTCTGAATTCCAGTTGGTTGGTGAGTGTGTTGTGTGCAAGATCACAGAGAGCTGTTCATGCCAATTTCATTTATTAGATTTTTATTCTGTTTTTTCTCCAAGGCTTGAGATAAACATAAACATTAACATGAAATGTGTTGTACTTTAGTTTGTTTTTATAATTTTATAAAATGTTTTTAAAAAGAAGGTAAAAAACTAATGCAAACTAATAAAAAGTGAAGAAGAAAAAAGAAAACTAAAAGTGCAACAAAGGAAAAAAGTAAAAGAAAAATAGAAAAGAAAGAAAAAGATACAAGGAAGTGACATCTGATTTTCTTTACAGAATTTATAAGTACAATTATAAATTTGTCTCTGTAAAGTTACAACTTGTCTCTTTTCTTTCTGTAATCTGTTTTGTTCATCAAATCCATAAATCATGTTCACTTTTTCTTGCAAAAATCCATAAGGTGTTTCCAGTCAGCAATAAACATAAATGGTCTCTTTCCTGTGATCAGACCAGTCAATTTGGCCCCCTCAGCGAGTTCCATCATTTTAGTCAACCGGCTGTGCTGTGCTTTTAATCCAAAGCTGAAAAAATGTTTCAAAATAAGGGTTGATGCACATACTTCACCTGCTGATGCTCTTTAAAGGACCTGCATCTTTCCTGGGGTTCAGAAAAAATGTGTGTTTCAGTTAAGGAGGCACCAACAGTGCTTCCACATGCACTCCAAAGCACATTGTTGCACCCCTCCTTCACACAAACACATATTTTTTGTGCCCCTGCAGCTTTTGTGCAAGCTGGGGTGGGGGAACTTCTGCTTCCTTAGCGAGGTGTCGACAATTGTGCCTGTGTTCACACGTGCATGGAAGCAACTTTTTGGTTCTGGATCTAAAACTCAGTGTGGTCTTCAATTTTATCCTCACTTCATAGGATTTAGATGATACAGCTTTTCTGATACTGAACTTCACCTGCTTTGGTTCTGTTTTGTGTTGCACATATTAAAACCGAACTCAGTTCTTCGTACTCAATTTGTTTTAAAGCTTTTTATTGGTCCTGCTTCCTAGCTAACACGGAAAAGAAGAAATTCAGTTGAGAATGAGAGTGATTGGCTTGTACTGGAGTAGCAAACGGGTTTAGATTGGATTGATAGGAGAATGTTATAAATTCTACAGTATTCTGCAATCTCATGACTTAAAGTGTTTCCCAATAAACAAATGAATAGAACTATTAAGAGCTTCTAACTTTGAATCATAAATTGAAGAGCTTTGCTGAAAGATAGGTTTATTGTAACAGACTAAGAAAAGCCACATTAGAAACCTAGATAAACAGAAACATGATACCACAGAAAAAGAACTAACGTTCTTTCCACATGTTTGATTTTTCTTTTCAGGCCACAGAAACAAAAGACAAAATTTCAATCTGCACCAGAGCCTATGACCTCCTTGTGAAGAAAATTGGCTTTAATCCATGTGATATAATTTTTGATCCCAACATTTTGACTATAGGTACTGGAATGGAAGAACATAATTTGTATGCAGTTAACTATATCAATGCAACTAAAACAATAAAAGTGAGTCTAGGAAGTTAGAGAGTGGGATTTGGGTTCTTTTTTTAAAAAAATATGATTTACTTATTTTAAGCATTTGTCTATTGACCTTTGTAAGTAGTTGGGTGAGGTAAAAGCAGTGGCTTAAATGGAACTGCATAACTTTTTTATTTTGTACAATTTCGTCAACTTTACTTCCCTTAGCAGCAATATTATAAATTATACAGTTGCTTAAAAATAACTCGGGCCATTAAGTGAATTGTATATATACTTAGAGTAATTAAACGGAGCAATATTTGCCAAAAATTGACAGTTTGGCCCAAAGACCTTTGATAACGTCATGAAAGTTACTTCATTCAATTAATGTAAGTTCCATTACTGTCTGTGATTCTATTTTGAGTTTTTATGGTGAATGGGATATTTTTGAGATTTTAGTTTTGCATATGTATGTGATAAATTGCCACAGATATATGATAAAAACATTTTCTATTTTTGTTTGTGTTATTTGAGGTTACAGCTCTATTGTTTTCTAATGTTAACAAAAGGGTAAAAGTAATATTAATATCATGTACTCTGTATCTCTACATTTATAAATCCCCCTTCAAACCAGATAGGTCAATATTATAGAAATGAGACATGACTTGCTCCAGGCTTATGGTTCAGAAGCTTTGAAAAAGCTTGTTAGAAATGAATTAACATATTGCCCATACCTTATAACATACAATGAATCTCCTTGTGTGAAAAGAATATCTGTGTTGCATAACTTCTTAGTATACATAAAGTATAAACTTCCCATTGTCTTATATCATATTTTAGGGAGATTGATAGCAACCAATGAATTAATCTTCTCTGTTGAATTTATGCAATGGTTAAGATACAACTTTTCTTGGGAAGGGATTCAACCACACTTCTCTGTCCAATTGTAATAGTGATTTCTTTGGGCTGCTCAGTTTCATACAGAAACACCTTATTTGCTTCCTAAAGAATTATTTGCTTCCTAAAGAAACCAAAGAAGAAATTAATGGAGTAATACGTAAGACTCCTCAGCTCCAATTCTGAATAGTGTTTAGATTTTTTCACAACAGAATGAAAATATTCAAAAAGAGAAGGAAGTAAAAACAAAATTCCTATGAATTTTTATTTTTTATGGTCATAGAAATATATATAAGACAAACTTCTTTAAATATAGAATGGGATGTGTCTTGAGATGAACATTTTTTCTGGCCAGAGAGTTGTTTGTCATATTTTTTTTCCCCTGACAAAAACTTAAAACGGCAGTCATATAATGTGTGTATTGCTCTTTTGTGCTGTTTTTCCAGTGACCAGACAATGCTAACCATACTTGGTATCTATTCTTTCTTTGTAACATTTCATTACCTTGCTGGGATTTCTGTTGTTAGGAAAATTTGCCTGGAGCCAGAATAAGTGGAGGCCTTTCCAATTTGTCTTTCTCCTTCCGAGGAATGGATGCTATTCGAGAAGCAATGCATGGCGTTTTTCTTTTCCATGCAATTAAGGTAATGTAATGGTTTGGGCAAAATAGTTTCTGACTGAAAAATACTGTTGTACGGTAGAAGAAGCTATAATATCCATTGGTTCCCCCCCGCTCCCCCGTCTTTATTCTCAGCATGGAATGGACATGGGAATTGTGAATGCAGGAAATCTGCCAGTGTATGATGATATCCAAAAGGAACTTTTACAGTTGTGTGAAGATTTGATTTGGAATAAAGATCCAGATGCAACAGAAAAGCTTTTGCATTATGCTCAGGTAAAATTTTGCTTACATTATTTTTAATACGCACAACTTACCGTAACTTTTAAACATGGATGGTGAAAGCCTGAAGAATTAGTTGCTTTGTGAATTATTCTTAAGTGACTTGGTTTGTTTACCTAGTTGTAACTCCAAATGTCCCCTTGCTTCCCTTTCTCCCTTAAATCACTTCGTATCAAATTGTGCTGGGTTTGGATGATTCTGAGGAAAAATATTTTTTGCCTTTCCCAAAGAAAAACAAAATAGAAATGTAGCTTAGGAAAATACATAGATAAACACATTTTTGCTGTAAGAGTATGAATTGGAATACGCTGGGTTTTCTTTTATTTAATTATTAAAGCAACAAAGGAAAAATAAGAGAAAATATAAATAAAAAAATAAAAAAGCAGGACAATTACAGTTAATACAAAATACGGTGTTTGCTATAAATGTGCCAGACAAGTGAGTTCTTTCTTAGTAAGATGCCTGCTAATTTGCTATGTCCCAGAGTGGAGAATGTATAAATTCATGTCCAATTGTAGCAACAGTGGTCCAGTAATCTTTCTCCATGCCAGCTTCAAAGGCCACAGCCTTCTGAATCCCCAGCTGTATATATTTGAGATAAACATCTGTAGGGATATCTTAATCATGTTCTTTGCATTGGGAACCTTAAAATGTTGGAATTTTAATAAGGAGCAGCAAGTCACAAATGTGAGCAAAGGGGAGGGGAGGGATAGGGTTGGAACGTGGATCAGAACTGTCTTTTTTGGTGGGAGGATATTCATTTGTGGCCTATCTACAGGTGTAAAAGACCTGGGTTATTTTTGTCCTTATATTGAAGTAGATTCAGGAATAGGGGGAGGTTGTTTCAAGAACAACCTCCCCTTATGCCTGAAGAGAAATGTTTTCAATCAGTGTGTGGTATGTCTCTAACCTCTGTGGGTGAAACAGTACACTAACCTCACAATCAATACAAAAGGGTGCAAAGCACCGTGGAAAGATACAAGACAAGATGGAGAGACTCGCACATGGATTAGAGAACAAATGAAATATATGAGACGATCAAGAGAGAATAAAATAATTGAAATAGAAATGGGTTGGTCATATAGCAAGAAGAACTGATGGCAGGTAGACCAAGGCATGGATCCCACTTAATAAAAAGTTTCCATGAAAGAGACCTATAACAAAATGGATCCATGAGATCAGCAAGTACTCTGGGCCCAACTGGCAAAAGAAAACTCAGGACCATATTGGTTGGAAACATGTCGAAGAGACCTTTATCCTGCAGTGGATAGACAATGGCTATGATGATGATGGTGGTGGTGGTGGTTGTGGTGATGATGATGATCACTGAAGCAGATAGTATAGGTAGTCCTTGACTTTCAACTGTAATTGAAGCTCCAATTTCAGTCACAAGTTGTCACAGGTTTAAAACAGGTCAACCCTGTAACCACACCCAAATTTATGATCTTTTTTACAGCAGTTTAAGGGAACATGGTGGTCATTAAGTGAACGCAGCAGTTGTTAAGCAAACACATTCTTTGCTTTGATATATTTTCTTTCTGGAAAGTATAAGTAAACACCAGTTTCTGAAGAAAATGATGTAAATCATGGTCATGTGATCACAGGCTGCTACTAATGGCTGCAAAGATGGGCCAGTTGGTGAGAGCCCAAAATATGGTCATGTGACTATAGATAAGGGACCCCTGATGTTGTAAGTCCTGTTTTTGGGAAGCCCATCATAACTTCAAGCACTCACAAGCAGTCACTAAGCAACAGGAGTTGTAAGTTGGCGATTGTCTGTAGGTTTTGCTGTCATTCTACAAGGAAAATATTAGGGGGAAAAGCAATTTTGCCACTGTTACTATTAAAATAACTAGCATTTGGAGTCAGAATTCGTTGGTTGACATGCTCCATAAACCACAGTACATTTATATATTGTAAATAATAAAATATTTTAAGTGGAAGGAGACTGAGAAGTATTGCATAGCAGAGTAGAAAGGGGTGGGTTGTTCTATTAGCTGATGGACACATTGCAGTTCAGAACAGTGTTTGATTCATTAGTGATCCATTACATGATACAACATAAAACATGAAACAATCGCCCAAGAGGGGCTGTACTAAAGCCAAGTTAAGCTATTAAATTTTTAAAATAAATTGCTGCTAGAGTGGCTGGGGATACATTTAAATTGTATTACCAGGAATAAAAATTCAACACTCCATTTTTTTGGCATTTTTATTCCTACTGATGGAACATTTATGTTTTCCTGTCTTACCTTGTTTAGAAGCAAAAGCTTTCTGGAATCAATCATCAGCCATTAAGTGTTTGGATGTGTAGAGCATCTTATGCATATGCCTTGATTATGTAATACCAGAGCGCACATGAAACAGGTTAGGTCAGATATTCATTAGACATGAATTTTCTGGACACTAATCAATTTGATAACAGGGTCCAGAACACTCCAACATATACATTTTATCCACTTTCCATTGCAAGTAACTGTTCATCTGTATTCAAGTGTGAGATATGAGCAGATTGTGCCATATAATCAGACACCCATGCTAACCCTAAAGAACCAATGCAACTCTGCACTGATCTATAAGAAGCTTCTTCTATACAGATATATATATAAGAAGATGCCTCAATATGCCCTTGATTTTTTAGGGATCTTAATTGTATAATGCTGAGGTAAATAATCTTTCTACCCTGCCCTTTCCTTATTTTATTTCAGTATTTCTGAGACTAGAAGATCATAATAAAGGAAGTGGCTAAATATATTGTACATTCAGTCAAAACATTTTTTTTGGAGCTGAGGTGACATATCATGTTGCGACGACTCAGGGGGCTGGGAGTGGGGGGCACCATTTGGCGGTGGTTCTCCTCCTTCCTCACGGGCCATATGCAGTGGGTGTTGACGGGGGGACAGAGGTCGACCCCTCGGCCCCTCCTTTGTGGGGTGCCGCAGGGGTCTGTTCTCTCACCCCTCCTGTTCAACATCTACATGAAGCCGCTGGGCGAGATCATTCGTGGTTTTGGGGTGGGGTATCATCAGTACGC
>JANHFR010004979.1:50597-62308 GCA_032468015.1 Mimophis mahfalensis | reverse complement strand
GGAAGAGGAATTCTGGGACTTGAAGTCCACAAGTCTTCAATAAAAGAGCCAAGTTTGCCTACCCCTGACCTATAACAACTCTGAAGTTAATCTGAATCAGAAAAAAATAGTCCTATTATTAAGTAGCTACTTCCTATAATTTGTATCAGTTGTGTGATCGTTCTTAAACATCTTTTCCAAAGAAAATGGTGTAGAGCAGGTAGAGCAGGACTACATTTTCAGAATTCAAACCAATGGCAATACTAACTAGTAATTCTGGTAGTTGAAGTCCAGTGCATCTACACAGACTGGAAAGTTAATGAAGAAACATGCTATACTGGACTACAATATTTCTTATCTTAGTCAAGGTTGACATTGCCACTATGGAAATAAACAGCTGGCATATTATTCAATTAAGACTCTAATGTAGATAATGCTTTGCAATACAGAGGGCAGGCAAAGGCTGAGGGGTTCATAGCAAAGTCATGAACTGTCTCATTATTGCCTCTAGATAATTAAAATGCATTTTCAGGAGCAACTATTCCCTTCAGTATATGTTAACACTTCAGTTTTCCTTTCATCAGGCCTCCATATCATAATCCTCTGAAATTAGCTTGGCATCACTTAAGACATCATTACAGAATAAAGCCAAATCCATTAAGACAGAGCTGATTTTGATATTAAATCACTGCTGGTGATTTAAATCGCAGCGAGTTTAATTTGCTGCCCTTTATTTAGAGTGGCAAATGCATGAGTCACCAGCATGGTCTTGCATTGGATGCTAAAAATAATTGGAGTTGCAGGGCCACTGCGGGAGGAAATTGATACATTTAGGTTTACTGTGCTTCGCTAAAGAAAAATCTCAAGTTGCAGAATTCAGCCATGACATCTCCTATCACTTCATTGGTTTAGTATTTAATACACTTTTTTTACTACCTAAAATTACAAAATAATATATTGGAATATATCCTCCATTCTACTTCATTATAATTCAACATACATACCTTGTGACATAATTTAGAAATAAACATTTACTGTATATTTACCAGAGTAGTGGGGAAATGGTGAATCATTTATCTTGCCCTTAACCAATTAAAATCGGGGGTCAGATCACACATACACAGTACATGAAGAGGATAAATTGCCATTTTTCAAAGCAAATTGAGAAAGTATTGTACATGTATATGCGTTTGCATGTTTATTGTATTGCAATTGCCCAGAGTTACTTGTTTTATGAAATGGGTGACTATATAAATTGGATAAATAAACACATTTGAGGAAAGAAAACAAATTACCAAAATGCATTTCAAAGATGCAGGAACATAAAATTCTGGTGGCCATAATAAATTTGGAGCTAGTTGAGCAATTCATATATCCTTCATCTTTCTTTGTACAGTCATCTCTTTAGGGGTTTTCAGATTCTTTGACTCTCCACAATTCAATTCATTCCCAGGGAAGTACATCATAAGATAATTTCTTAAGTGTATTTGTGTATTTCAGATCAGAGTCAGAGCCACTCAGAAAAACTGCAGAGTCTGATGATGAATTGATTGATGGATTGATTATGTGTCATAAAACTGGTATTTATTTTAGTGGCCACTTACTTCTCTGAGATAATCTGTCTCATATGTAGCCCTTCAGGTCTTCTCTAGTCATCACTACAGTAATCAAGTCCACCCATTCTGGCTGGCGTTCCTGGATGCAGTGATACAGAAACATTGGATAGGTCCCAGCTGATAGAAAACTGATGAAGCATTAGAAATTTTAAATATGCCCTGGTGTCACACAGCCCTGTTCCTTTCATTTTTCTGAGAAGATGTTGATCATTGATTGAAAAAAAACTGCTTATCTGAGATGAAAAAGGAACCACTTTGAAGGAATGGTAACTATGAATGGCAGTTCTTATTTGTGTATACAGTAAATCATTAAAATATTCTCCATTTCTAAAAGACTCTGAAAGATTTCTATCTTTCAAAGACAGAAAGATCCCAAAGGCCGACAACATGAGATCAAATGGCCTAACAAGTCAATTTTATTGGGTTTGAGACGAACAGAAACAGAACTGGAATCTTGGACACAGGAATGTGGGATACATATGTAATCCTATTAATAAATAGAGAAATAGAGAAAGTTTGATGTAGTGGTTAAGGACCAGGCTAGAAACTAAGATAGTGTGAATTCTAGCCCTGTCTTAGGCACAAAAAAACAGCTGGCTGACCTTAGGCCAGTCATTTTTTTCAGCTCTCGGAAAGAGGCAATGGCAAACTACTACTGAAAATCCTTGTCAAGAAAATATCCGGACTTATCCAGGCAGTTACTATTTGTAAACACTGACTTGCATGAATAAATAAATAAATGCATAAGCATATGCATATGCATACATATACACACAAGTGAATAAACACAAAACTTACCATATTAACAACATTCTGGTTTCATGAAATCCCTTAAAGTGGTAGCAGAAAGCAGTGGAAAAAATAAAATTGATCCAATTCTTGTTGATAATGCAAAAACCTAAGAATTAGTTGGATAAGGACTTGGACCTGATTACTCTCTCTGTTTTGTCAACTGTTCAAACATCATCATTCCCAACTCGGCAGAGTGAGCTACAATTTCCCATCACTGCTAATATCACAGTTCACATGTAGTCAATGATTGAATAATCTATATTACTGTTAAAATAATACAGAATGTCTCAGTAAAGTTCACCTTGGCAGGTTTTCTGTCTTAATCTCAAACTAATCTTTGCAGTATTAAACTTCTCATTGCTTCCATCTCCAGAAAATGTTCACATGACCATTTTAATCTAATGTATGAGTGAATTAAGTGAATAGAACCTGTTTCTTCAGGTCTTCCAAAAGAACAGGGGATAGGTTCTCATGGAAGACCTGAAGAAACAGGTTAAAGGAAGGTTGTCGTGGAGAAATTTATGTTATGTTATGCTAAGAGCTGACACTGATTTGATGTCACATCATCAATTAAACAAGAAAAAGCAAGCAGTTTAATGCCAGAACAATACAGATGGTGGATTGTGGAGACATCCCTATCCATCGCCTTCTATATCACCAAGCAGCTGCTTTATTGTAATCAAGGCCAATTGATTTTCTTTCTTCCCAGGCAGGTTAGCTTATATGGGTCTCAAAGAATTACTGTATGGAAGTTATATCATCTGTCCCTACAAATAGACTACAACTACCTCTCGTCGCGTTGAGGACTCCATCAGATTGTGTTGATAGGGCAGTCTGCTAGCTGGCCATCAGGGATCAATTTAATCTACTGGAGAAAGCACGTACAATTAGGGAGCAAAAATAGGGAAGAATGGCAGACCTCCATTCCTCAGGCAGCAGGACTTCTTGGGCTAGGTCCTGAGAATGTATCTGCAGTTTACTACATAGTATCAAGAGTATCAAGAGTTAGAATTCTACTGAGTTAATAAATACACCCTGGATATTTTCCTGGCAATTTTACAGAAGTGGCTTCCATTGCCAGTAGAAGTAGGTGGGTGGGGAGAAAGAGATTTAGACTCTCTGATCTATCCTAAGCTCTAAAACCAACCAGAGACAACACAGCTTAGCTTCCATGATTGAATTATTTCTATCACACTTTTATTCTATCTTTTAAATTTGTGTCTGCTTGTATAGTCAACTTAAGACAAGCAATACAGTATATACGGCACCTTAGTGCTTTATACAGCAGTTTCTGGGTGGCTTACAATATTGGCATATTTCCCCAACAACCTAGATCTTCATTTTACCAACCTTGGAAGGAATAGAAGACAGAAAGCTGAGTCAATCTTGAGCCCCATCAGGATTGAACTTGAAACGGAGGGCAGAGTTTCCTACATTGTAACAACTATGTCACTAGGGATCCTAAAGGTTGGCTGCAAACCACAACTAATTTGGGAGTTAGTGCCACTGAGCTCATGTGCAGAATTTCCAAGAACAACTGGAACAACTAAAATATATGAATGAAGAACAAAGGAAAGAGCAGAGTGAATTAATGTGGAGTGACATGAGTCACAGAAGGAATGCCAGCTTGGAGGGAATTGGTGCAGGTAAATAACTGCCAATACATCTGCTTGAAGATTGCAGTGACAGAAATGTGATTGATTTTGATAGGTCTGTGGCTGGCAATGCACTTGCCTGTCATTATTGGAATCACACAGTGATTATAGAATCACATAGCGTGCATCACTTTGTAAGGCAGGGTGATGATATCATGGTCATCATCAGGGCAGGGGGAAGAAGCTTAATCCCAAACTATGTCATTGGAAAAGAGAAAACCAAACTAACGAGGACACACAACTGCTACTATCCCTTCACTCCTTCAGCAATTTGTGATTTAAAGAAGGATATACTGGTTTGCAATTTCATTATAAGATCTAACAGGCTATAGTTTAATACCGTAGTAAGACCATCAGTCCCTGAAGATAGGAGACACCTGTTTTGGGGGGGAGGCATTGATAATTTAGGGGGAGGGGTGGGTACCCTGAATTTACTGAACAGCTATAGCAGGAAAGGGCAGCACATAATTTTGCTTAATAGATTGTAAGCCGCCCTGAGTCTCTGGAGAAGGGCGGCATATAAATGGGATTTAAAAAAAAATTGATATTAAGTGAATTAGCAGGTGGTTGTAGAAGGGACTTCCTGAATTTGAAGCTGTGCTGTAGGACAGGTTGGAGACCCAGGGTATTCTGCTACCCAGCAGCATTTATACCTTAGTGTCTCAATATGGTATAGCAGGGGATCAAACTGGCGGCCCACAGGCTGGATGCATCAAGCGCAGGCGACCCCACCCCAGCTCCATGAAGGGGAAAAAATGTCACAATGCATCACGTGGTGGCAACGTGACACGGCAAGTTTGACACCCATGTGGTATAAGATGAGGTGATTGGTTCTCTCAGACTGACATCTAAATAAAACATCATTCTATCAATTCCTTAGGCCACCTTCTTCAGGAATATTTTATCCCCAGATTACAATAAGATTTTATATCTGTAAGATATATGTTGCATATTCAGTCTGCAAAATCAGTAAGATTTTTAATATAAACACAGAATGTTTTCCACTGGATGTGTCAGTTGTATGACTATTAAGCTTCAGCTAAATATATCTCATAGATTTGGGCCTCCCGCCCTCCCTCTGCCTAGGAAAAATCTTCTCTCTGATAATAACAGATTTCTAAATACATATGAAAATATAAAACTTACTTCCTCTGAAGACAGATGGTTTTCTCCCATAATCTGTCTTTTTTTAAATTTCCATAATATATTTGAAATCTAAAAAAATATTTTCATGAATAAGCAAGACATTAAATAAATGAGAAAATGTTTCATATTGTGGAATATGTTTGACAGATATAACTAGCAAAACCAAAATAATGAAAACAGCACTTTATATAGGCAGCTCAATATAGCCAATGTCTAAAGAGTAGATAGTTAACCCCCTCTAGTCTTACTGCCAAAGATTATTTTTTTTCTAATTAAAAAAGGGGGTTTAATTTTGATCATATTTAAAGTTGATCCACTGTAATTGAGAGGATTCAACTGAGTCACAGCTAAAGCAAGTCCTGCTGAAATCAGTTACAAAAGATATGACTAATTTATGTCCCATCATGCTTCTGTCTAAATGCAACTAAATTTGGATCCATTCAGTTCACACATTTTAAATTTTTTGGAACTTTTTTGAATTTTTTTTAAAGGTTTTCTTAATGAAAAAACTTGTTGGGGTTAGAATTTGGCAGACAAATTCTGTATTTCAATGCCATTTCTCATTCAGTTAGATGAAAGAAAAATTGTTTTTGAGATTCATCTAAAATCATGTTTCATATATAAGGATTGTAATGGTTTGAATTTAATTAGCTATGAAATAGCCAGGGTGAATGTCTGTCAATATTCTGTCTTCTATTTTATAATCATTTTCTGTATTTTGCAGTATTTCTCGATTTCTATGCTCAATTAAAACTAAGAAAAGCATCATGGGGGAAAAATGTAGAAAGTACTACAGCTATTAATAATAGAAGAGTTCTGCCCTTGAGAAATTGTTAAAGAATTTCTCTTTCCACTGGAAAAAGTCAGAGAAATTAGCCACACAATTTTCCTTCCCACAAATTAGGTAAAGAGTTTCAAAAAGGCTATTTATGCTCAGCTCTAGTTAAAATTATTGGCTGTACTTTGAATAAATTAAATCTTATTTCATTTATAATAGAGCCTTCCTTTCCCTGTTTAATTTCTTATTCTGACTTTGATCAATGGCCTTTTTATACTGTCATAATGATAATGTGATTTTGCCTCCTTCCTGTCCTATTTAAAAAGACTGAAAAATACACTTTTGGTGGCTGAAGTAGAAGTTAAAGATAGGAGGATTGCTTTCAAGAGGAAAAATTGGTTTTCTATGTACTTGCATATAAATGTGGTGCCCAGTTATATAGTTTTTACAATAACATGAAGAATAACAGAAAGAAAGTGATAGATTTTCTTTCTGGAAAATTCTTCATAGATCTCATCCAGATTACAGTGTATTCCCCAAAACCTGTGTTTATGAATTAATGCTCAGATAAATATTCATGAGGCAGTGGAAATACTAGTTATATCTTTTTCCAAAAAAGTGTTGTTAAACAAAGGACTTAGAGATTTCTTTCAGCAAGATGAATAATTAGTTATAATTACCAAGAGACAGAATATTTTGCATAATATAGAGAAAATATTCTTAGCCATTGATGTTAGTTTTCTCTAAGGAGGAGTATGTTTTCCTTATATTCCACTTAATAATGGTCTCCAAGTAAACAGTAATGTATCAAAACAACTTACTTTACCCAGATCAGAAATATATATATATTTACAGTCAATTACTACATTTGACCAGGATACTGTATTTTCACACACAAAGAAAGAAATTATTTGTTTTCTATTGTTATTCTCAAGATTCACGTGTGCAGCTTGAACCAAAAGGGAGATTATTATTTGTTATCCTTTACCAGTACATAAACTTCTGCAAAAAATAAGAGTGCATCATACTAGACAAAGCAAAATATACCATACATTTACAGATGAAACAATCTCCTCTCCAAAGTCACATAATGGGATAGGATATATTTTCTTTGGATCATTGGTTCTTCTAAAGCAAAGCAATTTAGTACACTGTTGCTTCCCAAAAAGTCTATATGTTTTTGTTTATTTTTATTTAATCTTTATTTATATTCTGCATGTATTATTTTTAAATAAATAACTCAAAGCAGCAAACATATATAATACTCCTTGTCTTGTTTTTCCAACCAACAAACCTGTGAATTGGGATGGACTGAGAGACAGTGACTGGTTGCCTGGTTGGCTTTCATGCCCAAAGGAAGACCTGGATTCTAAACTGGTACCCTTTTTATTTTGATATGTATATATTTTGATATGTATGTATTGGTTGTCTAGTGTCTGGCTTTCTCAGGTGTTAATCTACTACTTGAGTCTTCTATTCTGATTTAAGTGTTTGCTGTCTTCAAAAGCCTCCACTTACTAACATCTAAAAGATATAGGCTCTGTTTTTTCCTGATGTAATTATTCCAATAATGCTTTTATTTTTCCAGTTTATTTTATTTGCAATAGTCCTCTAGCATCTTTATTTCTGGGTATGTACAATCTATGAAGGTACACATCTTGAATGTAGGGCATGTTGTATGGCTATTTCTTCCTATCAAGATTGTCTGATTTTGGCCTGGGACCAGCCAATGAACTCCATGGTACACTGTATCTAATTACAAGAAGCTGCCTAAATGTTTCTTGCTTTAATAATGTTTCCATACTGCAACTACCATATCATGGCATCTAAACACAGGAGGAGGAGAAGAACATTACTCTCCCATAGATAGCATTTCATCTATGTGCCAGAACTTGGACCAACAGGTTGTCACAGAATAAATAGAGGAAATAGATGAGGAGCCAAATCTACCGTATATTACAAATGGGAGCCTAAGAACCTTTGAAAGAAGTTTCGAAAGGACAAAACCGCAAATACTGAGCTAACACATTTGCTTAAAGCCCATCTGTATTCCAGCAGCTTATGTTTAATAGCACTAATGAGATCATCAGTGCACATTGCTTTTCTTGCCCAGCTTCTATACTCTGTGATGTATCACCCCTGATCTCTGATAGCCTTTTCTCCCTGCAGGGTGAAATTGGGAAAGATAAAGGGGGTAAAGGCAGGCAGAGTATTTAATGTTTTTGCATGATTAGAGATGAATATTGAGCAGCACGCGCTGCTCAGAGCGAGCTCCCAGCCTAATTAAGTCACTGGAGAACATTGCTGGCAAATCTCAGTAGAGTCCAGGGTAGAGATCTGCATATGAAAGCTACTGCAGCAGTCAATATGCTGAGCTCACTGTTCAAGTATGGTTCTGAATCAAAGACTGCAATACACCCAGCGCATTAGATAAGCTGGAAAAAAGGAATGAACTTTGAAGACGTTTCTGAATAAACATTTTAAGACTTGGTGATGTTTAAGGCTGAGATGGGCAGAGTTCGGGTATGTGTAGAACTAATTTGTTGTTTTTATAGGCGTCTCCTATCCCACTAGACAGAGCAAGTACATATTAGTAAGGCTCGGAAGCAAAATCTGTTTAAAAAGTCGTTATGTTTATTTCAGTTAATAGTTAGCCTAACACAAGACCACTGTATTATTACAGTATGTGGATTCAAAGCCTTTTCAAAGGAATGAACAATGCATTCTTAACCATTTCTTGTTTAGCTGACTCTGACTTTGAAGTTGCCCTTGAAAGGGTTCAGAAGCTACTGTTAACACAAAATATGATAGGTAGATATGTAGACCAAGATAATCTACAGATTATCTTGGTCTCATAGCAATGCTTTCTTCCATTTTGTTTCTGGGACACTTCAAGGTCCAGGTTTTCTCCTGTGCGATGTCGGATCTGTTTGGATCTGCCTATAATTTATTATCATCATCATTGGAATCTGTTATAGCGCATGCCAGTTAATGAAGGTAGATGATGTCTATGTTTAAAAAAAGTCACACAATAGCAGCCATTCAATTGAGGGAACTGAACTTGAGAATTTTCTGGCTCTATTTTTCCATAAGCAGCATATTTATTTTGCCATATTTTATTGGCTGATAATTTGTTATATCATTTTTGCTTATGATCATTTTATAATGTGTAAGAGATGTCTTTTTCCAAAGTGCACATTAACTCAGATGGCTTGTATGCAAATGGTTTCAATAGAATAATATTGAATGACAGTCTTTGTAATTTAGGCATTAAAGTGTTGGATGTATTGAGGAGACCCAGGTTGAAATCCCACTTGAATATCAGGCCAGTGACTGTCAGACATCAACCTATCTTATTACATACACTTTTGTGGAAATAAAGATAGGAAAGATTTCCATGTACACTGGTTTGTTGTCTCAAGTAAAATGTGAAATGGAAATACAATAAATGAATAAACACGATGATCCATCAGTAAAGTGGTAGCTGAGCCAGCCAATTGTCCTACAACTTCCAAGAGATGATGGTTAGTGAAACTGAATAGTCAGTTAATTATAAAGTGATAAAAGATACTATGCAGAGATCTTTGTGCTATCACAAACTCCTGGCATGCATCCTGTTTTGATTTCTGCAATTTTGTTTATGTAAAGCTATACCTGGAGACCCCATGAAACTGGAACTGGTCCAATAATCCAGTGGGTCAAATATGTATGGGCACTAATCAAGCTACCCATGTAGTGTTTCTGTTCTGAGAACTATATATAATTTGTTTCCAAGTGCAATTTGGGCTATTGGTTGTCTCTTTTAAAGCATTTCATGGCTCGGGTCCTTGGAAAAGTTCAAGAATTCCTTTTTCCAGAGTTCTTAGCCTATTTGAAATCTGGAAAAGAAGGGTTCAGGTCCTGACCTTTATGGAAGGTCATTCAAAGATGGCACATAATTTGGTGGTCCTCCTAAACTTATATCTGCTGTTGCAATTCATGAGCATCCCTTTGACAGACATCACATTTGCAAGTAGTCTAAATAAAATCTGGCTCTGTTCTCACTGTTTCACATATACATATTCTCTCTTTCTGTACTTTTTTTTAAAGTATATTCATTCATTAGAGCAGGTATTATAGCACATTCTGTTACTTTGAAATGCTAGACCTTGTTCCTAAAAGAAGATTTCAACATATGGGTGGCATTAATTGTGCCCCTCAGCTAAATTTTCATGAACCGAAAACCAGTTTAATCAAAGGAAATTCTTTCTTAATGTGTTGCTTTCCCTTTGCTCCTTAGTCTGTGTAAAGAGTAGCACTGATATATGGGAATGCTATTTCTTAACCAGATGATGGCAGAGCATTGAGTGCAGCCATAAACCTTAATTCTGGGTTCTGTAACACACCAAGGAAAGTAAATTGCAACAGTTTGAAAACAAGAGAAAATGTTTGGTATCTTATGCAAAATTGGTACTCCAATTGTTCTTGAATTCAGGATACGGATCCTCTCATTCTAAAGAAACCTGCAGATAATAGCCCTTTAATTTTAAAAGGGTTGTAGCCAGGAAGAAGGTTGTGACAGACAGGTATAATTAGAATTTAGATCTTCAACTTATGAAAAGTTTCAGATTCCTGCTGTGGCAAAACCATTTTCCCAGTAATGGAGGGGTCCAAACAAGATCCCATAATAGTTGTTCATAATCTGGAGTTCCTTGACTTTGATGTTGCCTAAATGGACATGATATTGTTAGGTTTGAAACTCTGAGGAAAACTTTCCCACAAAGAGAAATGTCCCTATTCTGCTGTTTTCCACATACTTTGCAATTATACTTGAATCCCACTTTAGTATATAACTGAGCGGTTACCATTTTCTAAAATATACTCATTATAGGCCAGTAGGAATACTGTAAGTACTGGATATAGGCTGATCAATTTCAAATGGTCCTGATAGAACTTTAGACTTTGGAAGAAAAAACTGTTTAGGGACATAGAGATAAACCTCTATATAAATGGGATGTCTGGAATCAGCTTCAGCCATATATCTGATGAAAATATAAAGCGATTTTCATTATGAATTTATACAATAAAAATACAGTTAATATATTTAATTAGGCTACTGAAAGCCAGCTGTGAACATTGTAGCATATGTAAACACTGACTGGAAAAAAAGAAAATGTTTGAATTTAATTCTACATTTAAAAATGTTACCTTAAATGTATTATTTGAAGATTTAAGAAGTAAAATGATTTATAATACTTTGACAAGTACTATGGATTCCATAAATGTTGACCAAGCCTCAGTTCCTTGCAATGATTTTGTTCAAAATCAAAACATCTGGACAGCAGCCAGCTATATATGTTAGGTTTATTTTAGAAATTCTTCTGGCTCATGATGCACAATGAAAATGAAAATGCAGAATCAAAATAAAGTTTGTCCTGTTCATTGAATCTCAGGGAATAAATTATTTGTGTGAGAAAATTAGATGTTGAATTGGTCAAGTGTATACTTAATGCTGGAAATATTAAACCAGAGATGCATAACCTGAGACTTCAGGACTTTATATAGGCCAGAGATCTCCAAAATTGCTACAGTTATTTTTTAGCAATGGGAGGAAAATACTAATTATATGATTGAAGAATAATCATATTAACTATAATTGCAGGAAAATCAAAATACTTTTTGGTATTCCAATTCCAAAGAAGGGCAGTGCCAAAGAATGTTCAAACTACCGCACCATTGCACTCATTTCACATGCTAGCAAAGTTA
>JANHFR010004979.1:39128-50508 GCA_032468015.1 Mimophis mahfalensis | reverse complement strand
TGAAACTTAAATACTTTGGCCACCAAATGAGAAGAAAGGACTCACTGGAGAAGAGCCTAATGCTGGGAAAGATGGAGAGCAAAAGAAGAAGGGGACGACAGAGAATGGGGTGGCTGGATGGAATCACTGAAGCAGTCGGTGTGAGCATAAATGGACTCCGGGAGATGGAAGGCCTGGAGGAACATTGTGCATGGGTCGCGATGGGTCGGACACGACTTCGCAACTAACAACAACAAATATCCACTCTTTTTGGGAGTATGGACACTGTACTCCAAAAGCCAAGAATGTTTTTGGCTCATTGGCTAGGACCACAGTTTTGAAAATAGGTTGAGTGCCACCAGTCTTACTTTGTATTTGTTGCAGCAAAAATACAATAAAATTAACGATTACTGTCCTAAAATGGTCATCCCCACGTCTCTATACTTTTCAGTCCATATTGCTATGAAACTCAGCTTTTCTGTTCATCTTTCCTGAACACTGATCTTTCTAAACCAGGCGTAAGTTAGCAACTAAAGCAAAACTTGTCCTCAGACATCAGGGGATAAAAAACATGAAAATGACATAGGGATTCATGATTCAGCTCCATTCTCTTCAACTATCTCCAATTTTCTTAAGAGAAAATCTGAAATGAGGTTACAAAGATGATCGTGTTTGGGGACAAAATTTCCCCTGAACTGTACCTTTGTTCAGATAGAAGTATTATTCTTTCGGTTGCCCATTATTGTAATGTAATTAGGAGATAGAGTAAGTATCAGGGTTCCATCTAACACATCCATGACTGAAAGAACTCCGAGGCCTGGAGATTCCTCAAAGAACATCTTATTAAAATATGTCATATTGGCTCAAAGCTGGTGAAAAACAGCTCTAAAGTTTCCACTAGTTTTCCGCTTAATTAAAAGTAACAGTTTGTCACTTCCCCAAAGTCATCAGTCAAATGGTCCAATCAGCATGCAGTACATTTGTTGGGCAACCTCAGCCTCCACCCCACAACTACCTGCACACATGTCTTTGGTTCCCAGGGGAAAGAATGTTGTTTTGGCTATAGCACCCCAGCTATCTCTCCACACACACACCCCTCCCTACCTCTCATCTCCAGTCTGTGTCAGCACTGAAGTTCTGAAGAAAGGAAGCCACCAGCAGAATAGAAAGATGGCTACCATCTTCAGGGTTGACAGGAGATAATTGTGAATTTTCCTTCTTAAAGTCTGAGGACGTCTTAAGGCAAAGTAAGAACAAACCAAAAGCACAGCATGGATAACTTTCCTATGTTGGGTTTACAAAAGAGACTTCGTTAAAGCTTTAAAGAATTTTATGGGAAATGACAAAGAAAAAAAATGAAAAGAAATACAATTCTAGGATGTTATTTCAAGGGACTGAAGATCAAGGTTATACATGTAAAAGAAACGAATATAAAATTGCTTTATTTGCTCAAGATTAAAATAGATAATAATGTTTCTCTGTAAGCTTTGATGGATGTTTGTTGACCAGGACTGAATGAGAGATCTTTGTCATTGCTTTTTGAAAATTAATGACGTAGTGCCAATTATAAATTATTTCAGGTTTGTCCATAAAAATTTACTTTTAGCTTTTCAGTCTTGTACAATGAGGAGTATTTTCAGATACTATATTGGTAAATTTACCTCCACAAAGAAATTCAGTTAAAACGATTTCATAAATAAAATATAAATGACTATCTTGGGACCAAAGAAGTGAACAGTGCCAAGACAGACCAGTGCATTAGCTTTTAGGCTCCCGTGTAAAAGAAAAGATGGAAATTAATAGGCTTCATCTATCCCTTAATGGATATTTGTGTCTAAATAAAAACTAGAGCATAATACTTAATGGCAGTTAAGCATCACTGGAATACTCAGTGCACAAGGGAGCTAAGGTGACTTCCATTAAAATTGGGTTTATTTCATCTGTGTCTTGCTCTGGTCATTACCCTCATGATCTGATTCTCATATAGCACAAAAATCATTGTTTTTCAGTGAAAGAGATATATTGGGAAAATTATATGTTAGAATAGCAAAATCCAAACAAATATATCAGGAAAATACTCAGTCATGTAGTTCAGATTTGTGTGATGCCCTCCTTACATCTCAATAATATATCAAATTTAAGCAGCTTCCAAAATTCAGTTTGCTTCTTCTAAACACTGACCTAAAAAGAATAACAACTGATTTTTAAGATATAAAGAGCTCTGCTGTGAAACTTTGTGTATGTGATCCATCAGCAAAACTTTGCCAGCCAATTATTCAGCTGCTGCCCAATTGAAACCAGTACATCTGATTCAGAAGGTGAAAATGTGCTGTATGGAGCACCCATTCAGAAACTTTTCTCATCTCTAGTATTAAATCACTTCAGAAAACTTCAGCCGTTCAATATCTGAGAGTAATGAAAATCCCCAAACAACCAGAAGAGAAAGCCAGCCACACTGGCAAAAGCGGTACTGTCAATAATTGTCTTCCAAGCTTTATAAACCTATCTTCAGATGGACAAGTGAGAACTTATGGTAGACATCACTTGGATATCAAAAATAATTTCCTCAAATTGAATCAAAACTAAACTAGATGGTGAGAGGATGGGGAAAGTCATAAAGAAGATCATCCAACATTGAGCTGCTCAGCTATTCATTTACTGAAAAGTTTCTGAATGATGGTGAATGGAAAGATTGAGGTTATGGTGAGGTAGGGTTGGATACTCCTCTGTGGCATTTCAGTTAATGGCGTTTCCAGAAACTTGAAGACTCTAACATTATTGGTCTTCCCCATTGTTTCCCTTAATACTAATGGCAGCTTCAGTGGAACAACTTTACTCAGGGAGAGAAATGTAACAAACTTGATTGCAGATAATCCCCTTCCCCAGTTAGACTGACCGCCAGGACGCAGTATGTGACTTGTTTCATACTTTTTAAGGCTTGTCATATGTACGTGCTAGTTGTCAATGTAACTGAAAATATCACTGAGGATATACAATATATAAAAATATTTAAATCCAAGGGGTAAGGGAGAAATAATAAAAACCTTGTACATGAAGGCATGATGGAATATAACATGCCCCACTCTGTCTCCCTCCCTCCCCCCACAAAGGAATGTGTACCGTATATAACATTGTGGCGGGTTTTTCACTAATAGTTGCTTCATTATACACCCAAAGTGCTAATTATCAGGGAGATATATTTAATCTTAAGGTCACATGGAATGAATGAAATAAAGAAAATAGGTTACCATAAACATTTGAATGAGCATATGTTTTGATGTGTGTGTGTGTGTGTGTGTGTGTGTGTGTGTGTGTGTGTGAGTGAGTGAAAATTAATAGGATCTTTCCGTGTGTGTCTTTTCTGTATATGTACATCCATATATATATATTCCTTTGTCCAGTTGCTCAAAGTTCCTCTAGGGGAACAGGATAAGTGTAAAACCTTCTGCCTAAGGAGAGGGTTAATAAATCCTGATAAGCTGTAGGCTGGGGTCCTGTATTATGCTATCTGAGATTTATTTAGTAATGGTTTAATAAATAATTGGACAGGGCTGCTAAGGCCCATGACTCCAACCTCCAGTTAGCTGCAAAAATCCAGATAATTTAAAATTAGCTTCAACAATCATGCTAATTTATAACTAAATAAATTGCAATGCAGCATGCTTTCACACAAAAATATCTTTAGGGTTGTCTTTAGGGTTGATTAAGCAGATTTACAATTTTAAGAATCTATCTGGGTCTAGAGGTATTATAAAATAGCTATTGAGGGATTTGTTCCTTCAGAAAAAGGCAGCAGTGTCCAAAATATCCAGTTGCAAAGCGTTTACCCTGAAAGATGCTTCCAAAGAATAATTCTGCATTTTTTTTCCTGTCAACTGGGTTCATTTTGAATGAGAAACTATAATGTGGCAACCAGGTTTCAGGGTTACAGGAAATCAATAGGGTCACTTAGATGAAGAATGCTCTGCCTGTTTACTGTTATCTAGTGATCGGGAAGCCAAAAGCTATACAGCCCAGAGACAATTTTGGAAATAAACTTTACATTTAGGACTGGTGCTTCTCTTTGCAGCATGCCAGAGTTCCATTTCTTTTAATTTTAAACTGTATCCAGAGTATTATGTGTGTGTGTATATATGTGTGAAAGAGAAGGGAACAGGAGAGGGAGAGGGAGAAAGGGGATGTTATGTAACCCCTATGTCTGTGGTATAGCAGAAATAGCAGTGGCTTTGGGCATACTTCTTGTTTATACTTATATGTGAGCCAATTTATTTTGGCTTCTTCAACAACTTACAGTTAAACAAATCTTGCCTGTAGTAAAATATGAAATTAGATACTTGGTGATATTTCTCTCAAAATTTAAGGCCACTGTTTTAAGCATTCTTAGTAGAAATAAGTCTAAAAGTAGAGAGCAAACCGCTAAGTAAACCTACATAAAGTCATGTAGCCCTCAAAGAAGCCCTAGCTTCCTTCTCCGAAGTATTATGGTTTTGTATGTCAAAATCTTATTTAAATAACATTTATACCACTTTTTATATCAAGACTGATTTCCCTAAAGCAGTGATATTTTTGCTTGACATCACAGTGAAGTGTCTTATATTAAGACAAGCCCCCTTCAGTCTGGACTCGCAGGCTGTGATGCCGAATGTTGGCAGTAAGAAAACCAAATTTCAACACAAGTACTTTAAACTTGGAAGACTTTGGGGCTTATAAGGAAAGGATTGGTTTGTCTCCCAGAAGCTCCAGACTTATTTTCATATTACCCTATCCCCACTTCTCTGCATGGGCTAAAAAATATGGCCTCATCTCTTTGGCTAATGCCATAGCATAATTGATCACTCTTCTGTAACTGTCTAGAAGTTTGAGAGCCTTTGTTGAAGCCTCCAATCCTGGTTCACATGTTCTAAACAAGAGAGGTCATATTTTTTTTATTTCTTTGCTTACTGGATTAATATCTTGTCTTTTCTCCAGCAATTGAAATAACTCTTTCTATGAGCAAGATTGAACACATGAAAAATGCAAATTCACAGATGCTTCTAAGGCTATGCATGAAAAAGTCTTGAAGAGTATACCATTTACCCAAAATACAAGTTCATACTTCTCTTGGGTAAGGTTATCCTCTGGAGATTATATCATAATTCTTCAAAAGAGTCCAAATGCATGCTAAAGGTTTGAATTTCATTTTGTCCATTTCCTTTTTAATGAAGAAAAAAGTTAATGTTGTAGGCAGACAAATATGACTAATGTGCTTCATAGAAGTAATCCTGCATGAAAGGAAAATATTGTTATTAGCGAATCATTAGCAGAGCAATAATAGGTTTTGAATGCATAACTACATTTTGTAGCCAGAACACAGCAGCAAACACACCAGTTGGTTTTTGAAACCAGCAGTTTGTTTCTGAATTCCATCTACTTGTCTGGCTTCAATACTTATGGCAGAAAGAGGCTAGGTGAATAAATCTCTTTACTGACTGTTCCAGCTTTTTTCTATTAGCATAAAGAGCATGAATAAAGCAGTTTTAGATTTATTTATATTTTACTTTTTAGTACAAAAACTTATTTCCAAGAATATTAGTAATTCTCTAGTGTGGTCCCACTGCATTCCCAAAAGAGGAGAAAAACTATTTTGTATCTTTATGCATTTAAATGGGAATCTGAACTAAGAAGATGTCAAAAAATACTAGATTTAACGCTGAAATAAAGGCAAAACAGAAGTACTGATCACCATTCAGAAACCTCAGATGGGCAATCTGTTACAATACCAGCCCCAAACTCTGGATTAGATATGGATTGCAAAAGGTATAAGAACATAAAAATCAAATCAAATCTTCTTTTCCCGACGAAAATTTTGTTGCAGGTACCGGTAAATATATCTACCCATTCTTCCTGTGCTTTTGGAGAAAGATAACATCAATATATGAATAATCCTCAGGCATGACAGGAAAAAAGCAAATTTTAAAAAAGGAAACTATCACTCTTAATTATTCTATCTTCATTCAACATCTTTACCTCTTCCTTCCTAGACGCCATTAAATGTATAGACTTCAGTTCCCACAATTCTCCACAATGGATATTCTAAACTCCTAAACTGGGGGATTCTCAGATTAGGGTAGGCTGCTATAAACATTGTTCTCTTGGGGTAAACTGACCTGGTTTAAATGTAACACCAAATTGTAGCTTTCCATCTTATGTAATAAGGCATTTGTTTGAAAAGTGCCACAAAATTCTGAGAGTTTCTATGCAAAGCTATGAAGGATGCTTCATTTCAGTGATACTTCAAATGAAGCAACACCTCCCAATAAATTGTTTCCAGAACAACATTCTTCTCCCACCATACATTTCTAAGAATGAAGTAACTTCCTTATTACTTTTAGCCTCTCTCTGGATGCCTCCTCTTCCACAACCAGAGCAACTTTTCAACTGGTTACTGGAAGCCTCTTCCAGGACTGGAATTCCCACTTGAGATTTCAAGGTGATCTGTATCTCCATATTGCCATCAAACATTGGTTTAATAAACAAAAGCTCCTTTCTGTCCCTGTGATGTTTTCTTTATACCTTGGCCTGGTAAAGTAATATTATGTTTAGAACCAAGAGAGGGATACTTTGGGTAGAGGAGTGTTTCTCATACCATGACAACTTGAAAATGATGCCAAGGTTGAGAAACTCTGGGAAAGAGCAATGGTACGAAAACAAGTATCCTTTCATTTGCCACTATTGTTAGAATTAGTTTTAAGTCCACTGTGTATATAGTTCTAACTATTATAACTCCCTTTTACATTATTGTATTTGTTTCTAATTTTATAATCTCCCTTTAAGAACTGGCAATACTTTATGAGTCCTTCATTGTATGAATCTTATAGAAGACACTTCATTTTCCCAGTTACATTTAAACACCATATCAGAAGTAAATAATCTTTTAGTATAGGAAGGGAGGATGACAAACAAAACCATTTTGGTGACTATTTAGTGGCAAACCCGTGCCCCATTGGGTCATCATTTCAAAATTATTTTCTTATCTAAACAGAGAAGCAGGATGACCATGTGTGAGGAAAAAAAGCAGTGGGGGTAGGAGTGACTTCAAACTTCTTGCCAGCTTTCACAATATATTTCCTTGTGGGAAACTGACAGAAAGCATCAGATATTTTCATCCTTCTTTCCCTCTCTCCCCTCTCTTGCTTTGTCCCTTCCTCCCTCTTCTATCCTGCTTTTTTGTCCCTGGCTCATATTGTAAATTTCAACTCATATTGTAAATTTTAATCCTATAAGAGCACAGTGGCACGGTGGTTAGAATGAAGTACTGCAGACTACTTCTGCTTATTGCTGCAATTTGGCAGTTCAAATCTCACCGGGCTCAAGGTTGACTCAGCCTTCCATCCATCTGAGGTCAGTAGGATGAGGACCCAGATTGTTGAAGGCAATACTCTGACTCTGTAAACCGCTTAGAGAGAACTATAAAGCACTGTGAAGCAATATATAAGTCTAAGTGCTAGTGCTATTTTCCCATTGAATTATCTGCACATTATAACCAATATTCTTAGTCCATTTTATCATGTATTTTGACCTGTTCTTCCTATTTCAAATCTCAACAAGTTTGTAAATTTTAGCAATTTCATATCCACATTAATACACACTTGTGTTTCAAAATCTATTTGCTCTGTACTACGTCTTTTTATCCATTTAAAATATTTCCATTAAATGTAAATAGGAAAACCATTGACAGTTACATCCATCTGCTATTAATTGATTTCTTGATCTGATTTTAAATGTTCCCTTGATAGTTTTCCAATAACACCCAATATGTTATCTTTATTTGCCAGATCTCGTCAATCATTTTTCTAAAAGGTTTATAATTATTGAATTTCAAGTTATTTCTGGACCCTTCTAACAGATTTTCCTACACTATCTACACCTACTTCTCACATTTTGATTTACAAAAAATAGTCACACTGGTTAAAAAATAATAATTAAACATCTGTTCTTTTTTGAAAAATTCCAGGATAGCTTTTTTACTTTCTTGCTTTTATTTATGAATGCTAAATTTATGCTTAGTGCTGTCAACTTCCACTCAGAATTTAATAATGGGTGCCAAGAGGACAAAGTCTGCCAGAGGCTGTTTTACTCCAATTCCTTAAGAAGCATGAAGGAGTTTAAATAAGGCTGCATGAACAATGTATGCAGATGATTTCCTATGAATATTCATTGCAGACCATTAAATACCGTGCTGCTGTCCAGACCTAGAAACAAATATAAGTCAGTTTGGCCTGGTAGATGAAGTTTTAAAATGTAATCAAGAGACCCAAGAGAAGATACATTTTACCATCCAAATGAATTCCATCACTTTGGTTTTGTTTAAAGCAGAGGTAGTATAGAATTAGGACCCTCCCTACTTCCTGAAAAATAAGACTTGGCAAGTCTGGAAGGATATAATAAGAAAATTTAGAAATCTTATTTATTGGCATTTCTCCTTACAAGCTTTTGCCTATGTGTCTATGGAAATTCTCAAGCATGCAGGTCATGGCTGTCCCAAAGGCCCTTTCTAAAGAGCAGCAGGACTTTCTTGGGTATTTTTTTCTTTGAAAACATTTCACTTTTCATCCAAGAAGCTTCTTCAGTTCTGAAGAAGTAAAGTGAAATGAACTGAAGAAGCTTCTTGGATAAAGAGCGAAAGATTTTCAAAGAAAAAAATCAAGAAAGTCTAGTTGCCTTTTGAAAATCACTTATGGAACATTTCCCTATATATTCCCCTATACAATTATTTGTTTGTTTGTTTGTTGACTAGAATGTTTTCTTGGTCTACAAATCCTGAAGTTATTTTTGATAATTGATGGAAACAATTTTAGCAAGCTACTTTCTGCTGGCAAGCAACTTCTCCCTAAAGAAATTAAACTCCCCAAACTTCTTCCTAAAGATAGTTTAGCAGGAAATGCCAGGATCTTAGCTTGGAACTTTATATAAATAAAATAGATGCTTTAACATTCAGCTTGAGCTGTTTGACTTCTGGAACTCACTGTTTTATGTAAAGGTTAATAACTACCCAATCTCTTGCCAACATACAATAATTGGATTGTAAATAAATGTTATCTTTACATTTTAAGAGCACTTTCCAGAATGGAGGACCACATCTGGTCAAGCACTGATTATGTTGCCTGACTTCCTTGTAAAGTGAATTTATTTCAAACAAAGGCAAAGGCTTACTTTGAAAAGTAAAAAGTAAGAATAGTAGTACCAAACTGTACACCATTTAACTTAAGCTGAATACTGTAAGTCTTTGACGAAGTATCAGAACATTAGCTCCAGTTTGCCATTGTAGTCACCAGATGAAAGTCTAAGCCTTACATCTTTGCCCATTTTTGGAAGAATTAAATGCTCTGCATTTTCTTCTTCAAATTGTTTTTAAACTTTTCTCAGAATGCTCCAGGCATCTGTATTTGCGTTTGTATTTGCCATCTTCATATCTCAGAATGCTAAGCATTTCCATTAAGTGGATTGATTAAAAAATGTTGTTGCTACTTAAGAAAAGAACTACTGTATTTATTTCTTTATGAAGTATAGCTTTTTGTACTAGTATCTATAGATTGTATGATTTCCAGGTAATGCTGTATGAGACAACGGATGTGTGCTGACAGTTTGCCTGGTGGTCCCAGGTAGAAGACAATTGGTACCTTTCTTCCCTGTTTTAATTCTTTATCTTATTTATACATTATATCGCCTTTTTAATAATTCTGGGGAAATATTTCTTATAGTGTGCCTTGAAACTGATGTTCTGCAAGGGGGAAAAAGCTCTTGTGATTAATATTCAGTCAAAGATGACTGACCTATGTCTTCAAGCCTCGTGCTCCATTCATATCCTTTATTTCGCATTCCATAGAAAGTTCTATTTGTCTAGTTGCCCTGTTTGTATAAAATAAATCGCCAGTGTAGGACCTTGCCTAAAGGTAATTGCCAGTTTCTTTATGGGCAGTTTAATTCTCTTTTTAACTGTAGGAAAGAGCATGACAAATAATTACTGGTCATAACAGTAGTGATTAATGTTTAAAAGACATTTATTTATTTATTTAAAACTCTGTTGGATCTTAAAATATACTGTATATTTACATACATTGTACACTTTAGTTAGATTGGCAAATGCACAGAGTAACTGCTAAACATGATATTAAATCTCATATGAAATTACAGTGAAAAACAACTGCAGAGCAAACCAAATCTGTATATTCTTTTCTGGTTAAACTTATTTTGGGTCTAGCTTGCTCTGCTGCCATCCTTCTACATTTCTCAGTCTACATTTTTTACCAGTGCTAATTCTTTTACTTGGATGCAGAAGTTATCAAATTCAAACCTTGGCACCTCCAACAAAAAGGAGCTGGAAGCAGATGAGATTTTCTCTCAGACCTGGGAGAGTTACTGAGAGACAGTAGAAAATATTCAGTAGTTTCAGAGTACATATAGCTATGGTGGAATTCGGTGTAGAGTCACTGGAAGGAGGGGATCTTTCAGGAAGAGTTGAGGCAAACCACCCTTGAATTTTTGGTATGGAGGCAGAGGCCCAGAGTGGTCCCACCCTAACTATTCACAGAGTATATCAGATAATTATGCATATTGTGCTGTAGTCTGGCAAAATTCTTCCATAGGTAATCAACAATAAAGAAATTACTATGGTGTTGTTCTTGGTTCATTGAACCTGACAATAGCAGGTCATTAGCAGCAGATTGGGTTCCTAAGTATCAACAACAGGTTAACTTCTTTGCAGCCAAAGAAACGTTCTTTGATTTTTTTTCATCAACTAAAGACTACAGCAAGTAATCTCACACAATCATAAGCTGGAAAAGCCATCCAGACTCTAAACTCCAAATTAAAGGATCACAAGAGTTAGCTGCCTATCCTCCACAAACATATGAAGCTCTCAATGAAGGAGAGCTCATATACCCTCCTGTAACTTAAATGAATTGTTCTATTCTTGAACTCTAAAACAATGGAGAATAGTTCTTGTCCAGGATTGTTTTTGTTTGATTGTTTGCTCCAAATTCTTACTTTTAAGAGAGTACAGAATATCACTGGTCATCATTGAGCTATATAGTCATTTTCCAAGGTACTTTTGCTCCCCCCCCCCACTCCCAAATGAAGACCAACAGTGCCCCTCCTGGCTGGTATATGCGGCCAGGGAGGGTACCTGAAGCTGGCTCCACAGGGTGGTATCTGCTTCTTTGCAGGAGGGTATTTTCCCTGCTACCTTGAAGGAGGCAGTGGTGAGGCCCCTCCTTAAGAAGCCTGCGTTAGACCCAACTGTGTTAGACAACTTTTGCCCAGTCTCCAACCTTCACTTTGTTGCAAAGGTTGTTGAGAGTGTGGTGGCGCATCAGCTTCCCCAGTTCCTAGATGAAGCTGATTACCTGGACCCGTTCCAGTC
>JANHFR010004979.1:0-10267 GCA_032468015.1 Mimophis mahfalensis | reverse complement strand
GGGAAAATTATATGAAATACAGGATGGCAGGAAAGAGTTTAAAATACAGGACTTTCCCAGACAAACCAGGAAACTTGACAGCTATGTATCTTAGATTAGTTATATATGCTGAAAAATATGTGACCTTCTACCATGAATAGAGCACTGCATGCTTCAAAAACAGAATAATTGTGCCAGACCTTGCATAAGTACAATACTATTCTGATATTAGTTAAGGCTAGAATTGCTGCCAAGCTTTGGAGTCATTCCAGTAGGATACCATGATGAATGATATCAAGCATGCTAAGAGATCTAGTAGTAACAAGAATAGTGCAGTCCCTCCATCAAGGTCCCAATACCCACCAAAGTAATAAATGTAATTTATATTCTATGACTAGATCTGAACCCTGAGTAGAAGGGATCAAATGTCTAAATATTAAGATTGCATTGAAAAAATAATACTTAGCCCTACTCAAATGTATATACAAATTCAGATATCATGTACTACAAGAAGAGATTCAAAAAAAGTTGTGTTTATTCCTGATGTTTGTCCTACAAACCAGAAAAAATGACTCTGTCTGAACCCAAGAGTTATAAATATACCATAACTTAACATTTGCATCTGAAGCGTTCATTGAGAAGGGAAAATTGAACCCAGGTTAAGCAAATCACTACACAGTCTCTTTATTCTGTGCTTTTGTCATACAATAAAACATGATTACATCTTCAGAAATCAAGAGAACTTGTTTGAAAATGACTAATAATTTCATCTTTTTATTCCTTTCAACCCAACAGAGAGTTGGAAAGAAAGGACTTCATTAGAATAGCCTTCTGAAAACAGATCAGAACAGGACCACATTTGGTGTGAGGGGAAAAACTGACGAAAAAAAGATTGAGTGAGAAAATGGAACAGGTCTGGCTATGAACTTCATAAAAAAAGTTTTCTGATTCATCCATTTGGAAAATGGAAATTGGGATTGGCTTGGAATTCTGGGTCTGTTCCGTTCCAGATTCAGTCTCACTTCTTCCAGGTTGCTGAGTCATAGAAAACTGTACTACTGTCCTATGCTGTGTAAGCTTTTCTATCGAACAACCCATATGAACACAATCTGAATAGCCCTTTAGGATAAAATGCACACTGTGCAAAAAAAAAAAAAAAAGTTTGCAATATACTTCATTCGGCTCCTGTCATCATGATACAAAAAAGTTGTTGAGATTCTAGAAAGAGCAGAGAGAAGAGCAGCAAAATATGGTTAGAGTGTGGAGGTTCAAACATACAATGAACAGTTGCAGAAAATGGGTGTGTCTCATCTAGCAAAGAGAAGGACTAGGGATGACATGATAGTCTTCGAATAACTGAGACGCTATCACAAAGAGGGAGTCAACCTATTTTCTAAAGCACCTGATGACAAGACAAGAAATAACTGATCGAAGCTTATCAAACAGAGATCCAACCTAAAACTAGGGAGAAATTTCCTTACAGTGAGAACAATTACTCAGTGAATGGCTTGCCTTCAGAAAATGTGGGTCCTCCATCATTGGAGGTTTTTAGGAAGAGATTGGACAGCCATTGATTTGGAATTGTATAAGATTTCTTGCTTGGGGAAAAGGTTGGTTCAGGGTCCCTTCTAATTCTGAAATTCTAAATTTAGTATAAACTTATAATAGGATGCTGCTAGCTTAAACCATTCTCTTATACAGAAAAAAATACACTTTTCACAACCACTGCTAGATAAGAGGCTAAAAAGATTCCAAAAGCCATGTCCCACATACTTTGTCTGCCTTATTTTTTATTTTTATTTTTGTCCAAAACTTTTCTTCATTCCTTGTGGAATCTAAGTTATTTAACATCCCTTCCTATTTACCCAAGATATCAAGATATAAACTGAACGTATATATAGGGTAGATTTATTCATCATGCATGCATCCTGATAGTGTCCTCTACTCGCTAATGCATCTCCCTGGGACTTATTACTATCTTACCCACAAACAACTAAAATATATATATCTTTTTCTTTTTTTCACCTGAATGTTAAATTTCTTCCTTAAAAATTCAGTCTGCATTCCGGAACAGCAGAATTCAATATCAGAGCAACATGTTGTGCAATCAGATTAACATATCGTGATAATGGACACAAATGTCAACAATCCTAGGCATAAATAAACAAGTTCCTTTCAATCTGGTAGGAATTATTTTTTCTAAATAAATATGCTTAAGACTAAGCAAAGAGCTCAAGCAACATTAAGATACTTTTTCACAAATATAAAATTACAGCATTCAATCAGAACTGAGGACAAATACGTGTGGAAATGTTTGCTTACTCCTTTCCCTCTTCGATTATTTTTTTGAGGGGAGGAGGTTGCTCAAAGTCACTTCCTGAAAGCTGTTTCTCACAAGCTACATGGTGAGAGAAAATATGGGTATAATCCTGGCTATAAATGGGAAATAAATCGTGTAATACAGTTTTCAGTCTATTCTCGGAATCAGTCAGATGTACAAAATGCTTAATGGGCTAGCAAATAAATTCTGCTGAAAGGTGTTTAAGAACTAGAGTTGTGCAAAACTTCAAAGGGAGTACTTCAATTCAACCAAACATCAACTGAATCATTCCATCCAAGCATATTGGTGAATCAAAGCAGGAAACTCTATGAAAGCAGTGAATTAAATCAACAACTTCCAAGCATTTCATAGCTTTTTGAAGCATTTCACAGACTTTATAGCTTTTCTGTTGCATTGGGGGGATGCTACAGACAATATTTAATATTGCAACTTAATCCCATATATGAAGATGAAATAGAAGATCAGGATTTATGATTTTGCCATTAGTAATTGATCAATGAGTTTTATTACCTTATTAAATTTGCTACCTGTCAGAAAGCTCATCTGAGGCAACAAAGCTAACATTGCTTTGAGTTTTATTCCCTTTTTCAGATCTCAGTCACACAGAGAGCCATAACTTTGTTCTCTTTTTTGCTAATGTTATACTTCTATGCCAGGATGATGGGAGTTCATTCACTTTTTTGCATTTTGAACAATGGTGTCCACTGGCAGGATACAATAGGCAAAATGACTAAAACAGCATTAGAACACAAGTATAATTCTTTTTGTATGTACCTCACTGTCATACTTACCTATAAGTAAGAGATTTGATTCCGAAACAACATCCACCATTGTCTGTTTTGAGGTCTCCTGACCTCACATACACTTTTGAATGAATACAAAGTTAAGGCTCAGCAGTCTAATATACACCCCTGGGACAAGACTTATTTCTAAATTGGAAAATGTATTTGTAAAACTGTTCAATAAAAAAAAAATTGTATAGAGAAAGATACACACAACACTTGCCCACCCGCCACACTCTGTTTTATATAGATGGAACTAAGCCTATCTATTATTATCAATAATTATTATAATAATTATAATAATTATCAATTATTAACAAATGAATGTATACTAATACTTATAGGTCCTGGGCTAAATGTATATTGGCTTTAAGATGTGATAAGGCTACAAACGGGTGGATTTCTACCAGTTTGGCCCGGTTCAGGTGAACCGGTAGTTCTGTTCAGGCCGATTCAGGTGAACTGATTCGGTCGCTGAGAAGTTGGTGACCCTCCTGCCTGCCCAAATGCAATTTTGACCTTTATTTCCTGCTTTTCAAGCCCAACTTGACATGGCAGCATGGATTACCACGCCTCAGCCGTAAGCCATTTGGCAGAATGGCTGCAGGAAAAGGTCAGCGGTAAATTTTTTTTAATGGAACACATGGTGCATAGCATGCGTTTAGCATGCAAAGCAAACCAGTTGTTAGACTGGTTGAAACCCGCCTCTGGCTACAAATGGCACTTACTCTGTGCGAGCCTCTTTCTCTGTCGCCTTCCTATCTCTGTAGTATTCTCTCTAAGGCAGATTTACACTTTCTATGTGGCTCATTATCTATAAGGCCCTCTTCCCAATTCTTCAATGGAGGACACTGTCCCTGCTCATTCTCAGGCCATTACAAAGGCATCTTGCACCTGAGGTCTAGCTGCTGTTTTTCTGACATAAGTTGTTTTACGCCCTTTAGAATGGATGTTCTGCAGCACTTTATCAGCAGCAACCCAGCCCCAAGTGGCTGCAGCACCTGCCATATCTCTTTCTGGTACTTGGTCCCTGCCTTGGGCAGCCATTTTGTCCTAGACTGCCAGGTTGCTAGATACTCTGTGAGTGGCAATGGTTATGTTATGTTTGGTTTTGGTATTGAGCTTCAAGCTTGGCAATTTGGTTGCAAACATTTCATCACCATTCGAGGGGATGCACCATTCAGTGCATCTAGCAATCTGGCAGTCTAGGACAAAATGGCTGCCCAAGGCAGGGACCAGGTACCATTCAGTGCATTTTGAATTGTGCTCGTCTGTCAGAACACAGGTTTTAAGTACCTTTTTATGCAATGCAAATTAGTCTGAATGTTGTTTGTTCGGATATTTCTGAGTCATGGTCTGATTTCAGACTGATTGATTGGCTGGCTGTTGTTGCTGGGCTATAGCATCACACAGACCATACTTAAAAACCAAAGTCTATAGCCCAGCAACAACAGCCAGCCAACAGTCTTCCCAATGTAAGATTAAAAGTTACATTGAGAACGGGCTCAATACAAAGATTAAATGTAGCAGGTAGCACCAATCTGTCCAAGTGAATATTCCTTCCAGGCTGAGTTGAGCTGGAAGGTATCCCTGGTTAAATAAGAAAATATGTTTCCTCAAAAATATTGCCATTCCAATCAGCAATGCTAAACAAGTGAAAACAGCATTTCAGTGCTCCCTCTTGAAATCCCAGTTGTGCACTTTCTTGGAATTCCCAGGGATGCACGTTGGGGGAAGAAAAGAAAGGTTTTCCTACATAAAAGTCTCTGAAGTCAGCTGACTCTGTATGTGATGTTCTTGGAAATGAATTGCTCCTTTGGTTCAAGCATCTGCCTATGTGTTTATTCCCAGCTCAGAAACTGTTTTGGTGATATTTTTTTCTAAATGTAGGAACGTTATTCCTCTGTTTATGCGAAACTGAAGTATCAGTTATTTCTTGCTTCAGAGTTACTGTGAATCTACAAACGAATTGTTCCCTATTGTTTTGGTTAGTGTAGTATTGGAGCTATGATGGTGCTATAAGGAGAAAAAAAGGGGGGGAAGTTTCAGATGAATCACGGGTTGGGAAAGAAACACTCTAGGCAGAGATACCTTAACCGAGTTTATTCTGTAACCCAAAACCGAGAATCCTTCAGCATGGCGTGAAAATGACAACCAGAGAAAGTCGACACTGGAGCTATTGCCATCCAGCGCGACTTAAATTAAGCAAACCCAATCCCCTTCACCACACCTGCCTCGTTGACACCCCTCCCTACACACCTGGCCGCACCCATTCCCTTCAAAGTTCGCCTTCACGATGCTTTCCAAACAGATTGTAGATGAGACTGCCTTGCCAATTAAGGAGGGACTCCCCTCACAAGAGCAGAGATCCCCCTCACAAGAGCAGGGATCCCCCTAACATCAGCTGAGAGATGAGAAGTTGAAGTCAGGAGTCAGTAGACAAAGGGAAGCTCTGCCGCGATCAGAGGAAACCCCTTAGCGATGTGGGCTTCCCCGACTGTCAGCTGTTGATGACGTCGGCGCCAGGAGGCAGGAGGCAGTGGAGAGAAACGAGAGCATGGAAGGAGACGTAAATGTTGGCGAGCCCAAGTGGCAATCAGGCTTGACATACAGCCCCCCTTCACCAGGAATCCCCCTAAAAAAGAGAAGAGTGGTAATCAGAAATAGGGATTATGTAATATCCCCAACCCCCTCCCTGGGCTTCGTAGGACAGGTTTTGTGAAACTGACGAATCAGTCGCAGAGCGTTTATATTAGAGCTTTTAACCCAGGACAGCATAGTGTTAGGATAACCCTTCCAATGAACCAGATAATAAATAATCCCCTTTTGTCTTTTGGAGTCAACAATTCCGTCAATTTCATAGGTATTGTCAAAGACGGGTAACGGGGGTACTGTAGAGATTGAGGTATTCGGCGGTGGTGCCAATCGTAAGAGACCCCAGTGGAAAACCGGATGTATTTTGTTTAGTGGGGATGGAAGCTGGAGTTTGACAGCAACCGGATTTATAACTTTGATTACAGGGAATGGTCCGATGTATTTCAGCCCTAATTTTTCACTTGGTATCTTTAAAAGGAGGTATTTTGTGGACAGGAAAACCCGGCCTCCAACAACGAGTGGTCTTGGATTTCATCGGTGTTTATCTGCATGTCTCTTATAGTAGTTGGTTGTTTTTTTTCAAAGCTTTGAGAGCAGTTTGCCAGATGTGAGGTATTCTTGTTGCCCACTCCCCGGGTGCCTGGATATAGATGAAGTTGATGGGAGTTCAGCGATGGGGGTGAACTCCCATCCATAGACAATTCAGAAAGAAGAGAGACCGGTACTACTATGGGTGGCATTATTATATGCCATCTCCGCGAAAGGTAAAAGGTCCGCCCAGTCATCTTGTTGGTAAGATGTATAGGTTCTTAGGTATCTCCCCACCATTGCATTTGCCCTTTCCGCTGCTCTGTTGATGCTTGGATGATATGCAGAGCTGAGGGCTTGAGAAGAGCCTATCTGCTTAAGGAAATGTTGCCAAAAGCATGCTGTAAATTGTACTCCACAGTCTGAGATTATTTGGCGGGGAACCCCATGGAGCCGATAAATGTATTTAATAAACATCTTTGCCAACCAGCGTGCTGTTGGTAGACCACGGCACGGTATAAAATGGGCCTACTTTGAAAATATCAATAACCGTCCATATAACAGTATAACCGTGACTATTTGGCAGATCAACCATGAAATCCATCCCTATAATTTCCCATGGGTAGGTGGGTTCGGCCACCTTTTGTAATAGACCAGGGATTTTGCCTGTTCTGGGTTTGTTTTGCAAACATGTTGTACACGCTTTGGTATAGGTGTCAACATCTTTCCGTAACGGGCCACCAAAACTGCCATTTTATTAGGTGGAGGGTTTTCAGGAACCCAAAATGTCCTGCAGGTTTGGTATTATGGCCCTGCCGTAATACATCTAGTCGAAGTGTTTCGGGTACATATATCCGGCTTCCCTTCCATGCTAATCCATCACGTAGTGTTAGATCCTGATTGTGTTCTTTCCATCAGGAGTCCTGAGGGTAGGCATTCGCAAATTTTGTTTGTAAATCAGAGGATAGATGGGGCTGATGAAGTACTCGGCTTGTATCATTATTTGGTGGTATCAAGGCTTGTATTATATCCTGTCGTTTGGAGCTATATTGCGGTTTTCGAGATAAAGCATCCGCTAGAAAATTACGCCCCCCTGGAACGTGTTTCATTATAAACCGAAACCGTTTGAAATATTGCACCCATCTAACCTGTTTGGGCGATAGATGTCGTGGTGTTTGGAGTGCCTGTAGGTTTTTATGATCCGTCCATACCTCGAACGGAAACTGAGATCCTTCTAGCAGGTGTCTCCAGGTTGAAAGAGCCCACTTCACTGTAAAAGCCTCCTTTTCCCATATCGGCCAAGAGCGTTCGGTGGTGGTCAGTTTGCGGGACGTGTAAGCACACGGTTGTGGCACTCCAGTTTCATTACTTTGGAGTAGCACCGCACCCACAGCTACGTCACTAGCATCAGCCTGTACGATATAGGGTTTGTCCAGGTCAGGATGTCTCAGCACTGGTTCACGAGCGAACAATCTTTTTAGCTTTTCAAAAGCAGACTGGCATTCTAGGGACCAAACCAGTTTCTGACTGGGCTTGGATGGTCTTAATAGATGTTTGGTTTTAAGTAGCTCAGTTAAGGGAAGAGCTGTCTGGGCAAACGAGGGTATAAACTGGTGGTAAAAAATTGCAAACCCTAGAAAACTCTGCAACTGCTTGCGTGTAGTGGGGGGTTGCCAGTCCATTACCGCCTGTACCTCAGCTGGGTCCATCCCTATGCCCTCATGTGAAATACAATATCCCAAATAGTCAAGTTGCGTCTGATGGAAAGCACATTTTGATAATTTAACATATAGTTTAGCTTTCCAAAGCTTTTTCAGCACTGTGCGAACAAGACGGATGTGCTCTTCCATCGTGGGGGTATAGATGAGTATATTGTCGAGATATACCAATACCCCTTTGTACAAGTGTTTTCAGAGAACACTGTTTGTCAGCTGCATGAACACAGCAGTAGCCCCTTGTAGACCAAACGGCATTACCTTGAATTGGTAACTACCGAGGGGACAGTTAAAGGTAGTCTTCCATTCATCCAGTTGACTTTTGCGAACTCGATAGTATGCCTCGTGAAGGTCTAATTTTGTAAACACCCTTCCTTTGGATAAAGCAGCCAGTAGATCTTTAATAAGGGGTAAGGGGTATAGTGGTTCCTCACACACAGCGCTAAGACCTTGGAAATCAACACATAAACATAATCCTCCATCTTTCTTATCTCGAAACATAACGGGGCAGCTATTTTAGCCCTTCTTGGTTGAATGAACCCCCATGCCAGATTCTTATCTATATAGTCCCTCATGGCATCCAATTCCTTGGGGGTCATAAGATACATCCTGGGCTTAGGTAGTACAGCACCAGGGATTAGTTCTACAGTGCAATCGGTAGAACAATGTGGTGGTAGAACATCTGATTCTGACTCACTAAAAACCCCTTCAAGGTCAGCATATTCAGGTGGAACCCCATGGGGTGGACTGGTCTCAGAACAGGACTTCTCTAACATCGGGGATGTAGGTGTTTCGAGGGGCAGTGGACCTTTTGCTATTAGCATTCGTCGATAACCACCCTCCCACCATATCTTTGGACGCCACTTAGCTAGCCACGTAAGTCCCAGAATAACCGGGTCAGAGGTATGGGAAACTATTATGAACCTTAGTACCTCAATGTGGTCCCCTAACGCCATCTGTAATGGTTCTGTAACATGGGTGGCTGGACTCCCCCCCCCCCCCAGAATCGACCCATCCATTTGTTCAAAACGTATCAGATGTTGTAAACGGATTAAACGGATCCCTAGAGAGTGTGCTGTCCTCAACTTCATAATGCATCTGGTACATCCGGTATCAAGTAGGGCCTGGAACTTAGCTGTACGTCCCAATGGAGTACAAATAGTTACTGACAGAACGAAGGGCATAACAGTTTTACTTACCATCGGGTCGCTTTGGGCGCTGTCATCTCTGTCACTGGACTCCAATTCCAATACCGACAGCTTCTCCTCAATCTCCTCCTCAGATACATCGTTCTATGATTGCGACCTTCCACTACCCTTGGACCAGGGCTGGGAAAGATGTCTAGATTTCTCTTGGGTCTGTCGTAAAGTTTGTGCAGTCTTCTTATCTATTTTAGCTGTTCCTGTTGGTCCAGAAGATTTTTTGGTGGTAGTAGTAGGTAGTCTCTCTTGGGCAACTGGAGCTCCCATAGGTCCCGACAAGGCACAGTCTACAGCCCTATGACCGACATAGCCGCACCAGAAACATTTAAACGATGTTCTGTTGGGAACATTAGACGTAGCACAAGCCTTAGCTGAAACAGCTACTGGACCTTTCCCGGCTGACTATCAGGCTTCTGTCTTTCTGTTCAAGAAATACCCTCGTGGATTTGTTTGGTCACAAAGAGCAACATCTAGCTCGACAGCTGTGGTAAACCAATCCTGCAACTTGGTCGGAAGGCCTCTAATAATACAGGCCTACGTCCACTAGCTCGTGAGCATGATTCTTATGGAGGGCTGCTACCCAAGCTGCAGCCTCCTCCTCCAGAGTAGCAGTGATAGCAACCACCAACGCCCATTGAGATGGATACATATAGCCATATTCATCCACATGGCTCAGCACCTGACTCAGATAGACTGCTAACTGATCTGGATCTCCATCATATGTTGAGCAAAGAGGCGAGGGCCCCATCCAGGTGGCTGTGACCAGGGTGCTCTTGGCAGTCCTGCAGGAGGTCCCATCCATTGTGAAGCCGGAGGGTGTACTGACACACCAGGCATTCCCCGAGGTGTTGCCACTTCTCCAAGCGAAAACGTTTTGCTACGTCTTTCCCGGGGCTTGGCTCCAGGTGGCATTGTAGTTCCTCAGTACTCATCCTCAAGATTAGACCCCCAGAGATTTAAATCAGCAGGAGGGAGAGGACAAGACACCCAATAGCTGGGTTCTCCAAAATGTTCCATCAGAACTTCCAAAGTTGTTGTTGTTAGTTGAGAAGTCGTGTCCGACCCATCGCGACCCCATGCACAATGTTCCTCCAGGCCTTCCTGTCCTCTACCATCCCCCGGAGT
>JANHFR010004978.1:266432-277340 GCA_032468015.1 Mimophis mahfalensis | reverse complement strand
TGGATTAAATTGAACAGGCATAAAATAAAGATGCTGGGATTATAAATTCGTAATAATTATCATCCAGTTTCCTACAGGTCCCCACCGGTTTTAGCTACATGATTTTGAACGAAAAGATTTTTTATTTTTTGGGAGGTACTATATCTGGTGGGTTTTGTTTTTGTTTTGTATAATTCCTGACTTTGTAATTACTTTTCAATGCAGGTTTGCAGACTGTTTTAATACGAAGCAGTTGTTTCAGTTTCTAAGTGGGGTGTTCAGCTATTCTAGAAAGGAATTTCAGTCTCAAAATGGAAATGTGATAAGGGTCAGAATTGGGCCCGTCAGAACAACTGTTTCGAACTCAAAAATAAAGCATTTTAAGCCCTGAGCCCCTCGGGAGAAGGGCGGTATAGAAATGTAATCAATCAGTCAATCAGTCAATCAATAAAAAGATTTCAGATTCAAGTTGCTTTGCACTAGTTACCTCTCGTGAAAACCTAGTGTCCTGGTTCTCACAAGACACTAAATGTTAGTGCTTTTTACTACAACTTTACATAAAAGTTGTCTTACCGGCTTATTACATTTTGGATAGGAATCTCTCCGTAATCAATAGGATCATATAATTTTGAATAATTTTTTAGATTATAAATATTTCTCTTTTAATGTGCTCATATGCTTATGAAATCCTGAAAAATGCATATACATTGTTTTCATCTAGTCCTAAAAAATGTATTTTCCTTCCCTCTTAATCTAGTCTATAGGATATGCTTATCACTATTTATTCTTCCCACTAATTCAGTTCATTTCCCAGGAATTTGATCGCAGTCTTTAAGGCTTCCATTATAAATGACTATTCTGTAAATGTACATCCACAAAATCGTGTTAATGCAAGCATTTAATTTGATGCAATGACTAAACTTGGATTTTAATATAATCATTGACCAGTTGAATTTAACATAACACCAATATACAGTACATCTCACACATAGATAAAGGAGAATAAAAAATTATTTTTTAAAAAAAAAAACTAATTCTTTTTGAGACATGTTTTATTACAGCTCTTCTGGCGGTGTGGTGCCTGCAAGTTGACACTGCACATAGAGTCTATACACAGAAAGCTCTATAAATTTTAAGTCCTGGTGGTTAGAATTTTGTAGCCATGGAAACCATATGAGATGCTCTCTCTCTTTTTTTTTTTTTTCAAAATTCAAAAGCAGCTATTTCTTTTCAGGTAACTAAATAAATAATTCTAAATAAATGAGACTGCTGCACTGGTGGGATTCAGGTTTTTTTTACTACTGGTTCTGTGGGCGGGGCTATGCTGTCAGCCAATCAGAGGTGGTATTTGCTGGTTCTCTGAACTAGTCAGAATTATTGCTACCGGTTCTCCGGAACCTGTCAGAACCGGCTGAATACTACCTCCGGACTGCTGGTTTATTTACATGCCTGTTCTGTTTAGTCATAATATCCCATTAATTGGCATAAAGATAATACTGCCTCTTTAAATCTGAATATCTGTGCAAAGAGCTTTTTTGAAACTAGTAGGATAGTGTATTTCAAGTTTGGGACCAAAGATTTTTTTTTTTCCCTTTTAGGTTGATAGAGCTGCTGTGATCACTTCAGGCTTTTTACTGTTAGTGGGAGTAGCTTTTGATAGATTTTAAGACTGGCCGTGGGATAATGACTATATTAATATAGAGTCCTACTCTGCAAGTAATTGCCACAACATTTTTATATTTCCTGCTATCATTTCTATGTTAATGTAGGGGTGGCTTGTTTTCATAATGTTTCAAAACATAAAGGTTTTTACATATAGTAGCAGGAATGGAACTCTTGCTATCTATCGAGTTGCTTTTATTTTGCTAATAATGCTTTCTTTGAAGAGCATATGGAGAAGGAGGTTTTTAAAAAACCAAGTCCTCCTCAGAGATTTTCAAAGCTGAAACCTATTTAGAATTTAAAATATATAATATCTTCTATTTTAAAAATCATTTGGGTAATATGGGGTAAGGATAATGCAGATGAAGGCAACGTTCAATAGTATTACTATGGACTCAGCCACAGAATGATGCTTATCCTTTCGTTTTACCCACTTTGCCAAATTAGATAATACAGTTTTGTTATGATATGGATGATTGTTTGCATAAATGATTCTTAGCTGGAGTAATCTAATGCAGCTATAACTCTGGTCCTCTCTCCCTTCTAGTTCAGTGAGTTAAACTAGATTCTGCAAAGTATCAGTAATTGAAAGTGCTGTTTTTCCTTCAAACCAAGATACTGTTTTTAAAGAAACTCAATCCCAGAATTCCATTTATCTTGAAAACAGTGGCAATCCATTATTCTCAATCATTTCTCTTGATAGTGAATATATTCTCTGGTTTTTGATTCTTGCCGAAGCAGTGTGATCCAATTTCAAGAAAAGATAAAATAAAAATACTCTGGTACAGATTAATGCTTTTAGGTGGGACAAATAAGACAGAATTATTGTCTAATAATCGGGCATAGCTCACTGACGTATAAGATAGGAACCCATAACTGAATAACATCTTATCAAAGGCCTTATTTGTAATTCACGAAGGCCACCACATTTATTACTGGTATCACTTCCTTACATGTAAGAAAGAATTCTATAGTAATACAGTTGAATAGGAAAGGCAGCTTCTTTTTAGTGAAGAACTATTAAATTTTTAAAATCCTTAATATGCAGAATCAATGGGAAGGCGTTATGTAGGAAAGTTCTGGTAGAGGAATTTCTAGTAGAGAAAGCTACAAAAATCCTTCAAATTCCCCCCCAAAATGTTTTGTGGGGTCTTTTTGGATTCTGGCTGAAATTTTAGCCTGGCATTTTAAGATTTTTGGCTACATTTTGACAAGGTCACACTTGTCATCGTCAGGCCTTCAGTTCAGTTTTATATATCAAGATTGCATTCTGCTTCCTTCTGTTGATTCCTATTATGCCACAGAAAGCTTCCTTCCATATGGGTGTTTTATTGCATTCTCTCTGTAGTTTATATGTATGGTTTAGCCATCCACGCAGACCCTGTCCATGCAGCCAAGAGAGATAAAATTTCAAGGAGGAATGCTGTTTTCTCTATGTACCATCACACATGACTCGATCAGATCACACTAAACCCTCTTATTATGTTTTTGTAACCACATTAATTAACTTCTCTCCCAGATTTTTCCTCTGAAGCCAAAATACTTTTCTGTATCCATTTATTATTCCCATTTCTATTTCGCCTTGCAAGGAGCATGTGCAAAACGTTACGGTCCCCCTCATGGACAGACTTTCCAGTACGGTAGATTTCGGTTCACAAACGCTTCTATTTGCGACCGATTTGGGTTCCGACCCAAAAAAAAAGCCACCCGAGTTTTGAACCGGTTCACGACTCAAAACTTGGATGGCGAACAAATATGGTGTGGAAAGGTTCCTTTCTGTGCCGATTTCCCTTTCTGCGCATGTGCAGACGGTATCGCTTCAGATCGCAACCAAATCGGTTCACGACCGGGAACGGATTGTGATCATAAACAGGTTCTCTTTTTGGTCCTGAAGATCCCATTCCACAAGTGCCATTGTTGTAGAAGGAAAATTCACTCTTCAGATTGATCTTTTTCTGTCTTGGGAAAAGGTGATGCAGTAAACTCTTGTCAGTATTGCCAAATGGACGGGTTCAGCACAATCATTTTTCTCGGTTGCGAATTTTCCTTGAGAACAAGCATATAGGATGGCAGATTCTGGCATTCTTCCACGTAAAACCTCTTGCACTCCAGAAACTGTCTTACACACCCCTTTCCCTCTTTGATTGCAGCCTCTCTTTCATAGGAAATCTATTGTTCCTTGTAACATAGGAATTGCCCATTAAATTGACAAAGCTTATCCACAACCCTGCCCCACTCAAGACTAAGCAGGACAGAACTAGAAGGGTGAAAAAAATCAGGGTGTTGCCCGTGAGTTCTTTTCCATGTTTTCTTCCTCCTTTTCTTTCCACCATTGCTACATTCGGCTGTCTGAGTCACATAAATGCTTCCTGCTCTTTCTCAATTCTAAGACTTAAATATCAGAGGGAGAGTTTATTAATAGCTCTCCAGATTACTGGTTTACCACAGAAAAGTTTGGGATGAAGACCCCCTCCTACTTCAGCATAGTCAAGATCAAAGCTTAGATATCTTGCGAACATGTTTTTTGAGGGGAATATCTCTTTCTTCTTTCATGATTACCTCATGAGAAGGAAGGACTCCCTGGAGAAGAGCCTAATGCTGGGAAAGATTGAGGGCAAAAGAAGAAGAAGGGACGACAGAGAATGAGGGGGCTGGACGGAGTCATTGAAGGAAGCTTAAATGGACTCCGGGGGATGGTGGAGGACAGGAAGGCCTGGAGGAACGTTGTTCATGGGGTCGCGATGGGTCAGACATGACTTTTCAACTAACACCAACAATCTCTCATTTCCATAAGTTCCATGTCTTCTTAACATGTTCCAGAAATTAAAATTGTGTCTTATGGCATCAGCTTTGCTTTGATTTTCATCACTTCCAATCTTATTAAAACTACTGATTTTTAAATACGATTATTGTCACCTTTCAATGCTGTAACCAGAGTTTCCCTCATGCGATGGTTTTATGTTCTTAGAATATGGCTCCTTCAAAACAGAACTGATCCCTGAGTTTTAATTGTCCATGGCTTTATCTTGAATGTAACTAACTTCTCCATAACCACAGTCTGGAATTACATCTTCAAATGTTCCTCAGCTCTGGAATTTTATACAGATTTGAGGGGGATTACGAAATTGGATTAAAATTACCCATCTCCCAATTCTGTTGTAGTGGAGGTATCTTATTCCAGTTGTCACTCTCAGCAAAACCCAAGGGTATGGATAAGGAAGACAGTCTTGAACATGTTACAATCCTCAGAGATACTCTTTGCCTTGCAAATTATCTGTGGTAAAATGCTACATTTTTAATAGGAGTTTCCTCCCAGCCTACCTGTTAGATGATTAAGTATCAGATAAATCTGATAAATAAAGGAGCTCCCTTTGGTTTTTAAAAAAACCTCCTTTAATTCTGATGACGCTAGCCTTGTGAGGTAGTCACAAGAAAATACACCCTAATTCTACTAGCAAAAAAAAAAAGATCAATAAAATTAGATCATAGCTGCCTCTTACTGTATCATTCAACCAAATATCCTTTTATGTATTTTCCACTATTATAACTAGCTTGTCGATCAGAAAGTTTGGCAGTTTGGTGGTTCGAATCCTGAGCCCTGAGTAACATGGTGAGCTCCCGTTACTTGTCCCGGCTTCTGCCAACCTAGCAGTTCGAAAGCATGTAAAAATGCAAGTAGAAAAATAGGGACTATCTTTGGTAGGAATGTAACAACATTCCATGCGCCTTTGGCGTTTAGTCATGCCGGCCACATGACCACGGAGGCGTCTTCGGACAGCACTGGCTCTTCGGCTTGGAAACGGAGATGAGCACTGCCCCTAGAGTCGAGAACAACTAGCACGTATGTGTGAGGGGAACCTTTACATACTTTCTGGTGTTCCATTAGCAAATTCATTCAGTTCCAGGCAGTTTTCACTTTCCTGAAATGTATTTCAAATTATTCTGTTGGAGATGAATTTACCTTCTAATTATTTTTCATACCTTTTTTCCTGAAGTCACTCTACATTTATCTTTAGTTCTTTCACTTCTTTCCTTTTATAATGCATTTTCTCCCCAAGATCTCTTGACACTGCCAGGAAAATAAAGTTTCTCTAAACTCTCACGCTAGTCTGCAGTTAGCTCTCTAGTTACTTGATAAAGTTGTTTGCATCTCACCAACTAAGACTGTGTGTTATTATATACTCAAGTTTATTGCAAAACATTGATGCTATGGCTTTGCTATTAGGAGCCCTTGTTGGAAAGGTTATCAAAATTGAAGAGACTTAAATCTAACTCAATCCCCTATTGAAGTTGGTGGGGTGTTTTGTCTTCTGAGTATTAACCACTCAATCCTATCTTGTGGGCTGCAGTTCATCCAGGTGGTGTAATACAAGAATACTCGTGGGATTATTCATCATCTAGAACCAGCCTTTTTCTTAATGTAAACTCCATTAACGCTTTGAGTTATTTCTTCTCCACGTCAGAGTTCAAATAGATCCACATATACACATTCCTTGTTTACTATGGATTATCCATATAATTTCTTTGTAGCTCCTCATCTATTACATAAAGTTGTAAATATCCTTGTAGAAAACCTCTGTGGCAATTTCATAGTTATAAAAGAAGTCGGCCCCTTTTGAATTTTCCAGTTCAAAAAACAAAATTGTCTTGTATCGATGGGATTACCCAAGTAATCGGCTACGATATGTTTAAAGTTATAATTCATTAAAAATGTCTTTTATGACAATTTTTTTTCTACGACACCATTAGGAGAATGAGGTTCATTACTGTAAGTAACTATTACACAATAAAACTTGTAATGATTTTATCTTGGAATTTATAATTTAGGAGCTATACATAGGCAACTTTTTTAAAATCCAATTTTTTTATTTTATTCTACGTATACACGTGATGTGTATAGGCAACTCTTTTTGTACCCCAAACATCATCTAGATTTGTTTACAACCCTTTGTAACTTTGAAATTAAAGCACCTTAGCTCATTTTAAAGGGAACATTTTACATGTTTTTGTATAATGCATATGATATTCATTATAGAGAGAAATGTGGTTTGAGGGCAGCATAAAACTTTGATTCTTTACAGGGTTATAGACCCTTTTTAAATTGTGACCAGATCAATATGTAGCGGCTACTTACATCTAGAATAACCATATTTATAGACTTTTTAAAAAAACTAAAACCAGTACGTTCTCTTCAAACACTTTGAGATTACTTGGTTACAGCTGTACCTAATTTGGATCACTGAAGGCAAGTCGTGATTCAGTCCAATATCCACTTAACTTTCAGTAAGTTTCGTGAATTGATATGTTTAGAATTTTTCTGTACATTTAGATTTGGACCAAGAACCTTTGCTATTATGGCAGTAGCTATTAACTGTATTATCTGACTGGAGATCTAACAGGGTAGAACCAAACATTAGCTAAATGCTGTATGACAGTCAATACTGCTGAATTCCCTTATTGAAAAAGAAAATGAATTCGGGGATAGTTGTTCAGTGCAAGTATGTATCTTTGCATCCATTGTACGATTAAATGAAGAATCCTGATCAATGCATTTCGGATACAAATGTATATTATTATTATTTTTGCTGAGTTTCTGGTTTGCACATGTATATAGACATTGTTTTTATTATATAAGAAACATCATTAACTAGAGTCCAAATAGGAAAATATGTCCCTGAACTTGCTATGTTAGCAAATGTTTGGGATGAGGACCCTGGATCAGCCGTTGCTAATGATGCATGTTGGCATTGTAAGTGCAATCCAGAATTAAAAGTATAGTCAAATTTCAAAGCTGAATTATTTCACGTCATTGTCTTTACTGAAATAACCTTTCAAATATTTCCTCTTTTTTTTGTACAGTGTCTTTTAAGTTTATACAGTCTGACTATATCTGGTATCAGCACTCTTCAGTGATTTCCTAAAGGAAATACCTCACTTTTGAGCAAATTTTTTTGTAACTGTCAAGTGAGTAGAATTCTGTGTCTTTGTTTTTAATTGTAAAATGCTATAAACTGAACCATGCCAAGGAACAAAACAGTCACGGCTGTTATGGTTTACCGTTGTGAGACTAATTTCCATAAAATAAAGTTTGCTTTGTTTATAAGAATTGGGTCTTTTCAAGATTTTAATTATGCATTGTGGCATCACTGGGCATTGTACCCTGATTGGATTCTTTTTTTTTTTAATTTGACTGGATTCTGGTAAACTTAATTTTGAATGTGAATACAAATTAAAAGAATGGGGAAAATACTTGATAGTTTTTGTGTATTTCTTAATACTATACAATTCATACATTTGAAATATGAACCACCAGATTATAAAATAAAAGGAAATCTTTAATTTCTGTAAAATTGCTGAGGTTCCACATAAATAATACAAGAAAAAACAAATAGGCTGAAATGAGATATTGCAGGAAGAGGATTAATTTTTTTACACAGTTGTGATCAATAAACTATTAATTGGTGTAAATGATTATTCAACTAATTTTCAACTTGTTTCAGTTGCAAATCTCAACTGAAAACCAACTCCAAAGGCCGAGAAATTACATAAGAAGCTGGATGCTTGTTGAAATCTTACCTACCGTAAACCCAAACTAGATTTTGGGATTTTCACATTTCAATTAAGATTCTTTTAAAATGCAAATAACAGCTGTCTGATTTCAGCATTATAACAGATGGGGTGGGTAAGTAGGTTGGTGGTAATCTTGAAGTAATCTCTTAATATTGGCATGTATTACAAGTTGGGAATCCTGGGTCATTCATCATGTTCGGTTGTCTTAAAAGCAGCATTTACAAAATATACAGAATTAAATCAACTGTTATTAAACACATGCACCACCATTGTACACCTCACTCGCCATCAGGGGAACTTGTAACCTATACAGTAAAACCTCGGTTCGTGACCACAAATTGGTTGCGTTTCGAAGCAATACCGCGCATGCGCAGAAGGGAAAATGGCACGGAAAGGAAACTTTTTGCGCCGTTTTTTCTTCACCAACCGAGTTTTGGGTCCGGAACCAATTCACAACTCGGCTGGAATTTTAATTCAGACCCCAAATTGGTTGCAAACTGAGGTTCCACTGTACTTGTCACAAGTTAACTTATTTCAATTTTTTTTGCACAATCCCAAAATACAGTTGGTGCAGACCACTTTAAAGCATAGTACGTAACCAGGGAGTTGCAAAATGGAGAACGCGCACTCCTTAGTGAGGGTTTTCTGTCTCAGCCTTGTGTATGTGATAAATTGTTCACATTTGCACATGAAACTACCCGAGACAATAACTTGAAAGTAGCAAAGAATTTTATTAACGTATTTGCAAATACCGGTGCAGCACAGGTGAACACGTGTCATAGTACATGCTAGCTCCTTTTATCCCCTTGCTCAAACCCATTTCCTTCCACTCCCCTTTTCCTGGTGCAGCTTGTTTCTCTCCCCTATAAAAGCACCCCTTTACTTTTTTTTGTTTCGTTGTACAATTTTGCATCCTATCGAAGCGCTCAGCCTATATCCCCCCTCCCCTTTTCCTGTTTCACAGTTTTAAGCTTTTTTGTTTGTTTGTTTAATTTTATTAATAGGAATAAAACACAAAACAGAAATACAAAACATCAAAAGGAAAAAGAACACAAAATTATAAGAACACAAAACTTCTAACCATGCTGAGAAAACAAGTCGCATTATACTTCCATAACATCATTCCCTAAAATCCTCTATACGATATATTATCCTATTTATTTATACAGATAACATTTTGATGACTGTTCTGTTTCCCCTGATGGGCCCAAACCAAGGACAGTCCAGTTAAAGCAAACCACCTTTTATTTCCCTATAAGAAAAAGAATGCTGGCTGCTTGCCAAGCCAAACAGTTCAAGGAGGGAGCGAAGCCCAAGAAGAATGCCAGTAAGAATTAATCAGACTGGAGTTTTACTCAAGCCAACAAGCAGGAATTCAAAGCTGGAGGAAAGGATGCCAACCAAGAGCTCAACCACACTGACTAGGATACTGAAGAGTTGCTTCCTGCAAAGAGCCGGTCCCAGCCACACCCCTTTTAGCCCCTCTTAAGGTGAGGCCCAATTAGTGGTCAGCTGCAGCCCAGCCTCTCCTCTTTTGGTGTAGCTGACACTGATGCTCCCTCCTCACTAGATGCCGAGTTCTAGTATCAGCCAAGGGCTGGCTCATGGAGGGCCAGCCACTGCTGGCACACTGTCAGCAACCGATTCCTCTTCCAGCTCTCCCTCAAACTCGGAATCGGCTGTCAAGTCAGTAGCAGGCCGCAGGGCCGCAACAATGACACAAATCATGTACCATATGCCTTTCTTTGTTCCTTCTTGTTCTTTCTAGTCTCTGCTTTCCAACCGTCTATACTGTACCATACATCCCAACTTAGATAATATTCTGATTCTCCCTTATCTTTTAACATCATTGTTAATCTATCTATTTTGGCACATTCCAGTATCTTATTTATCACTTTTTCTTGTGTCAGTATCATTTCTGTTTTCCAGCACTGTGCAAATGAGATCCTGGCTGCCATAATTATATGTGTAAATAGATATGCTGTACTTCTTTTATATCCTCCCTGGAATCATTCCTAATAGGAATATTTCTGGTTTTAGGTCTAACTGTTGACCCGTCATTTCTCCTACCCATTTCTTAATTCTTTCACAGTTTTCTGTGAATTTCTTTGAATGAATTTCTTAATTCATTCATAGTTTTAAAGCTTTTATTGCACCTTTTGTTCCCTGCTTGTGATTACCGCTGGCACCTTACTTGCTTGTGGTTTCACATTTAGCTTTCTACCTGATACACGTCTTTAAAGACAGATTATACAGGCATGGGATTCTACCCGTTTAACAACCAGTTTGGTGAGCATACGCCTTTCACATGTGCTTCACGTGCGTATACACCAAATGCACACTGCACATACGCATTCCAATGCAAGTAAATTCACTTTTTCTTGAAGCCCCCGTAAGGGAAAACAGCTGAGGTGTGGTAATGCACATTGCCATGGCAATCAGCTGGGCTTCAAACAAGGGGAATAAAAGGCAAAATAGCGCAAGAGCAGGTGGGCGGGGCCAATTCAATGCTGGAACTACCGGTTCATCTGAACCGGTGCGTACCAGGTGAATCCCGCCCCTGAGCTTATAATTTTTCTAGTTATAAACATTTTATGCTGAGCATACTCAATTATTATTATTATTTTTTAATCCCATTTATATGCCGCCCTTCTCCGGAGACTCAGGGCGGCTTACAATTTGTTAAGCACAAATCAA
>JANHFR010004978.1:169862-181947 GCA_032468015.1 Mimophis mahfalensis | reverse complement strand
AAGTCCCGCCTCCCAAGTGTTGCCAGATCAAACGCTACGTTGCCAGTCTCATTACTTAATTTACGCACCTCATATATTAGAGCTTAAGGTACACACATATACACCTCCTTGAGCCAAGACAACTATTAGTTTCATTCCTTGCCCCCATATACCTTCAGCATGTGAATGTGAGTATGCCTCTGAGTCAGTATTGACTCACACAAGGCTTAGCCTCCACAGTTTTCTTGGCAAAGTTTTTCAGAAGTAGTTTTCTGTGGCCTCCTTCCTAGGAAAACCCTAATCAGGAATTGTGGGTATTTATCTATCTATCTATCTATCTATCTATCTATCTATCTATCTATAGTTTCAGAAGGGTAATGGAAGAATATTACCTGGTGCTACTATGAATATAAACAGCTGAGAATCTTTGAGGTTGAATAGAATTCTTGTGAAATGAAATAAAAGCCCAAATTCGGGAACCCAAGCACTATGATTTTCTTTTGTACATGCATGCTATATTTCTACGGAATAATCATGCCCTTCTTAGCTTTGGTTTGAAATATCTAGCCAAACCACGACTTATGTGAAATTTGTCCAAGGTCCATAATGGTTTTCCAACCAACAATCTTTCATAAAGAGATCTCAAATCATTCTTAAATCAAATGGCAGCAAAGAATCTACAAGCATTTTTCCTAACTTCAAAGTGCCTTACCATTTCAACTTTCTTAGAGCAAACATTCTTAGTAATCCTGTTTTGTTTTTTTATTACTAAGTCTTACTGCACTTGAATAATTATGAGGTGCATTAAGTTTTTAGATAATTGAAGGATAACTAGGTAGGCTACAGCTCAAGACCTCGAATGTGATCATCCAAATTGTTAATAACCTTTTACCCTTTAACACATGGCCATCAATAAATTAAACTGTTTCTAAAATACAAATGTAATAGAATAACAATGGCATGAAATCTCTTTTGTATCCATGACCCTTATTTGTTATAGATTATCTATAGCTCACAAATCACTACGTTAACTTAACTTAATTTTATTTATAGGACGCCCCATTCCTGAAGGACTCTGGGTAGCTTTCCACATTTAAAACACATACAAATACAATAAAACCGCAGCCTAAAAACCATTAAAATAATCTAAAAACCATCTTCAGTGGTGGCAACCCAGCCCAGCCTGTTGGAAGAGCCATGTTAAATAATGCAAGTACTATAATACTGAAATATTATAATGATAGCATATTATAAATATCACCTATGAAATAAATCTGAGTTAGCTATTACAGAAGAATCAGGAATCATTACTGCATTATTACATACTATTGTACTTTAGCAGCTAATATTGATTCTCTAATAACATTCCAGATACAGTGCAATTTGATCGTATTTTTTGCACATTCTGCTCTCTGATATTTGTACTATAACTCCCATTCTGACTTTGAGAAAGATTGAAGAGTTAATTGCAATGTATCTAGGAGTTAAGTCCAATTCAACTCATTTAGATGTATTTCAGAAGAGACATACATAAGGTTATGTAGCTGAAAACTGATCATTATAATCCAGAGACTTTTAGGGTAGTAATTAAAGGTTAGACTGTAAATTCTAAGACCAGCAGTATTTAATTATAGAAGAAATTACATAGTAACCACGACTTAATATAAGCTTGATAAAACCTAAAAACCCAACGTAACTACTATGGTAATGTTTAAGTACAATAAAAGGGAATTGGAATAACATAAAAGCACTAGTTAGAAATAAATTATAAGGATATGTACCGCTGAAGGATAGCATCATTTTGCCTTTAAATCAGAGTGCCAACTAAGAATAAATTTGTTCCTAGAATAGGGCTACTATATCTGTGCTCCAGAAATCCAGAAGACCACAAGATAGCAGCATGGGCATATGTCCAGAAAACTGTAACCTGCTACCATCTAATAATCCCAATTTTTGCGGTATAAATTAGGTATTCCCAGTTAAAATTAACAACAAAAAAGATGAGCAGACAGCTATGCAGATTTCTTTAGTTGTGATATCATTAGATGGTGGGAAAGCATGAAAACACTATGGGAGAATCAAATGAGAAAAGGAAGAATTAAAAAATCCTGCAAAAATTATTCTTCAGAAAGTACTGGGAATTCAAGTATGCCTCAAGGTATTTTAAATTCCTGAGGTAGCGGGTGACTAAAAGGTTTGTCCTGACAGAGGAAAATAAAGAGAAATGGAGCACACTCATTGTCCTTGAATTGCTTATTGCCAGGACCATTCTAAGCTGAGACTAAAAGACTAAATCTATTCTGCAACTATAAACAAAGACATAAGACACACAAACATAATATGACATCTCACGTCGAGAGCAACTCAAGAGCATTTGGGAGAAAAAAGAGGACTGTGCAAAGAAAGAAGCAGGAATAGCAGTAGTTTTGTAATTCTACAAGTAGGACTACTTAATCTAAAGTTTCAAGTAGTTCTACCAGTAGAAATACAGTCAAACCTTGGTTCACAACCGCAGTCCGTTCCCAGACTGTGGTTGCAACCCGATTTGGTTGCGTTCCGAAGCAACGCTCACTGCATGTGCGCAGAAGCAGGAACGGAGGTCAGCACTTTGGCAGTATTTTTAGGGGGCAAAGACCCCCCTGATGGTGTTCATACCCCCAGTGTTTTTCTCGAGAGGGTAAGCTACCTACATGGCAAGTTTCAATTGGTCCAGCTGTTAAAGAATGTATACAGAATGTACATACATACAAACACCACACACCCACACACCCGCCCACCAAATTTTGACCCAGCAAAATTTGTTTTGTTTCTTAAATAATGTCTTAATTAACAAGATTCATTCCTGCTTTTAACATTATGGCTTTATGAATAGTTTCTTTTTATACCCAATTTATTTTTGTTAGATATTTGAATTATTTGGGCGGGAAAACCGAGCCAACCCATTGGCTAATGGGCTGGGCTCAACTGTATATAAAGGGACAAGTTTTGCCCAGCCCGTTGCTGGGTCTCACTCTCAATAAAAGAGCTCTTCCGTTGAATCACTCTCTGGCTTCCTGAGTCCTCATTCCCCAGATCTAACACTGGCGACGAGGGTGGGATACTGAGGCACGAGCCAGCACGAGCCAGCCAGTTCAGGAGTACCGAGCCAAGCCATGGCTGCATACACTCCGCCGCCGCTGTTCCAGCCGAAGACGGAGAAGTGGGGTGACTACATGACCCACTTCGATTGCTCGCTGCACGCCAACGAGCTCGGCAGCATTTCGGATGACCACAAATGGGCAATCTTCCTTACATACTGTGTCAATGCCATTTTTAACATCGCGAAGGCTCTGGCGAGCCCAACTCTGGTGATGTCTATGTCCTGGACAGACCTACGAACAGCGCTGAAGAAGCACTACTCTCCAACACTGTCCAAATACCTGCACTGGATCGAATTCCGGCAGCGGGTTCAATTGGATGGCGAGTCGATCAACGACTTCGTCGCCGCGCTGCAAGAAGCCGCCATATCCGCCAAGTTCCGAGACTTCGATGAGGCTCTCATAGAGCAGGTGATCCGGGGAGTCAGCGACATCCACCTGAGGCGGAGGCTCCTAGCCTGCCAGGACCTGATCCTGATGGTCACTCTAGATGAGGCACGGGCACACGAAGCGTCCTCATCTGCCGCGATGGCCCTGCAGCGACCCCCGACGACCTCGAGCGCGCCCAAACCCACCACCGTACACCACGAGGACGCCACATCGGAGGAGGACACAGCATCCAAAGGGGACGTATGTGCGACTGAGGGGGAGACCAGAGCGGAAAGAAGACCCCACAGCTGCACCAGCTGCGGCAGACCGCACCAACGGTCCAACTTCTGGTTCCAAGAAGTGATTTGCCGCCGCTGTAACAAGCGGGAGCATATCGCTAGAGCCTGCCAAATGGGAAACCCAGTTAGCTGAGCGGAAAACCCAGTGAGAGTATTCCCGCCAAAGGAAATGGCGGGGAAATCAAAAAGAGCCAATCAACAGTGCCATTTTAATGGCGGCGCCAAGTTCGAAATGATGGAAGCGCACACACTGAGCATAGACCAAGCGAACACGGAGCGACGGGAGAAGATCCACATGACGGTGCAGATCGACGGGAGAGAGTGCCGCATGGAGATTGAATCCGGCTCACCCATCTCCATTGTCTCCCAGGACTGGGTCAAGCAATCCTTCCCCAAGCTCCAGCACCGAGACCTTGATCCACAGCGCATCCGAATCCGCGACTACCAGGGGAAACCCCTCCCGGTGGCCGGCCAAAGGGAATTCCTCGTCTGCTACGGCGACACATCAGCCAGGCTGCCCCTCACCATTGTGCACGGCCGTTTCCCCAGCCTTTTGGGGAAGAACTGGTTCCCGGCACTTGGATTGGGCATCACCGGCATACACAGCGTCACCGGCCTTCCAGACAACACAACCACCCTGCGGAATGACCTTCTGACCGCGTTCAGTGACGTCTTCGAGAACGAACTGGGCAGGTATGTGGGGACCCCCATCTCTTTTGGACTTGACCCCAACGTTGCCCCAATTCAGTTGAAAGCCAGGCGGGTCCCCCTAGCACTCAAGCCCAAGGTCGAGCAGGAGCTCGACAAGCTCGTGGTGCAAGGTATCTTAGTCCCTGTGGATCACGCTAAATGGGAGACCCCGATCATAACGCCAGTCAAGCCAGACAGGTCTGTGCGGATTTGCGCCGACTACAAATGTACGATCAACAAGGCCTTGCAGCCGAGCGCCTACCCAGTTCCTATTATCCACCATCTACTGCACTCCCTGGGGCCCAGAAATTTTTTTGCCAAATTAGACCTGGCGCAAGCATATCAGCAACTACCGGTGGACGATGCCACCACAGAAGCCCAAACAATTGTGACCCACCGGGGCACATTTAAATGCACGCGTCTCCAATTCGGGGTCAGCATCGCACCTGGACTATTCCAGAGCACCATGGAAAGGCTCCTCCATGGCCTCCTGGGGGTCATGCCCTATTTTGACGATGTGCTCATCATGGCCAGTGATCAAGCACAGATAAGGGAGAGACTAGCCGCTGTCCTCACAAAATTCTGATCAGTGGGCCTATGAGTGAAGCGAGAAAAATGCTTACTTGGTGTGCCCTTGGTAGAATTCCTAGGCTACTGTACTGACCAGAAGGGAATACACCCCACCGAAAGCAAGGTCAGGGCAATCAAGGATGCCCCAACCCCAAGGTCCAAACAAGAACTCCAAGCATTCTTGGGGCTGCTAAATTTCTATGCCATCTTTCTGAGGGACAAAGCCAGCACAGCAAAACCCCTTCACAAACTGCTATCTCCCAAATCCACAAGGAAATGGGGGAAAGAAGAAGAACTGGCATTTAGAGCTGTCAAAAATTTACTTTTGCAAGACAGCTTCCTAATCCAGTACAACAACACCCTCCTGCTCATCCTTGTCTGCGACGCCTCGCCTTTCGGCGTGGGTGCTGTCCTCGGCCACAGACTGCCAAGTGGCCTGGAAGCACCTATCGCATTTTACTCTCGGACACTGTTGCCCGCCGAGAAAAATTACAGCCAGATTGACAAGGAGGCGTTGGCAGCAGTCACGGGAGTCAGGAAATTCCACAACTACCTGTATGGGACAGAGTTCGACTTGGTGACAGACCACAGACCGCTGCTCGGACTACTGGCAGGAGACCGACCAACACCGATAGCCCTATCACCTAGGATGCAGCGCTGGGCCCTTTTCCTGTCCGGCTACTCTTACCTCCTGAACCATCGCCCCGGGAAGGACATGGGAAACACCGATGCCCTCAGCCGCTGCCCCCTACCAGACAGCATCAATGAAGCAATGACCGATGCCTCCATCTGCCTGCTGGACATCCTGGACTCAGCCCCAGTCACCTCAGCTGAGGTGGCTAGAGCCACCAGCAAAGACCCAGAACTAAAGACTGTTACAAGCTGGGTGAAGAGGGGGGTGGCCAACCAAGGGGGAAGGAGACAATTTTAAAACGTTTTTTACCAAACGGGATGAACTGAGATGCATGGGGGGGTTGTCTGTTGTGGGGAGACAGGGTGGTCATTCCGGCGAACCTGAGAGAGAGGGTGCTTGAAGTATTACACACGAGTCACCCGGGGGTGGTGAAAATGAAGGGGTTAGCGAGGAGCTACGTCTGGTGGCTGCAAATGGACAAAGACATTGAACGTTGGGTGGAAAGATGCAGCCCATGGCAACTCTCCAGACCCAACCCTCCAGCGGCACTGGTGCGGGAGTGGGACCAGCCTACTGGCCCCTGGCAAAGGCTCCACATAGACTTTGCAGGCCCCTTCCACGGGCAAACTTTTCTCATTATAGTGGATGCCTACTCGAAGTGGCTAGAGGTCAAGCTTATGAAAAGCACCACTGCCCGGGCCATCATAACCGAACTCAGGCAACTCTTCGCCACCCACAGAATCCCCGACATGGTTGTTTCGGACAATGGCCCCCAGTTCACGGCCACCAAATTTGAAGGGTACCTTGCCACCCTAGGTACCTGACACGCTCTCACGGCTCCATTTCGCCCACAAGGGAATGGCCAAGCCGAGCGCTTCGTGAGGAGCACAAAGGAAGCCCTCTCAAGGCATGGCCCAGGGGACTGGCAGGAGTGGATCGATGTATTCCTGCTAGACCAACACAATCTCCCTTGTGCTGCCATCGGGAAGAGCCTGGCAGAGCTCCTGATGGGCAGAAGGCTCCGGTGCACACTTGACCGCCTGAACCCCAAATATTCCCCCGACGGCTATAGGGGGGGAATCGAAAGACTCAGAGAGTTTTCCATGGGAACTCCTGTCTATGCCCAGAATTACACCACTGGCCTACTGTGGGTGGAGGGGACAATAACGGAGATCACTGGCCCCAAATCATACCGGGTGGACATGGGAGACGGGCGCTTATGGAAGCGGCACATCAACCAGCTCCGGCGGCAATTGCAGGCCGAAACCGATGAAGCCACAGACACGCCCCGGCAGCAAGCACAAACTGGCACCGGCGAGCCACAACAACATCTAGAAAGCAACACACAACCAGTCCCAGAGTACCAAACACCCCAGGGGACGGACTTAAAACCGGAGCCGGAAGACCTACCTGGAGAGGCGGAGGTTCAGTGCTGGCAGAACATTGAGGACTCTGACACACCCAATAGAAATCCAGAGAGGCCTAGGGCAGAGCAGGGCAAGGAAAAGAGGTCCGCCCTGCTTGACGCCTCACCTCCAACTGAGCTGCGCAGGTCAACTAGGGTCCGGACATGCCCTAGTCACCTGAAGGATTATATTTTCAAATAACACCCCAAGTGCATTCTGGGGGGAAGGGGTGTTAGATATTTGAATTATTTGGGTGGGGAAACCGAGCCAGCCCATTGGCTAATGGGCTGGGCTCAACTGTATATAAAGGGGCAAGTTTTGCCCAGCCGGTTGCTGGGTCTCACTCTCAATAAAAGAGCTGTTCCGTTGAATCACTCTCTGGCTTCCCGAGTCCTCATTCCCCAGATCTAACAATTTTAATGCATTATAATCATTTAGACGGTAATTCTCTTATATTTCTAAACTCCAAGCCAAGAACTATATGCAGTATTTTAACTATTTTAAACAAAGGCATATGGCCTATATATATAAACAAGACTGCTATCTTTCAAACATAAAATAGCGTACACAGATTCCATAGTGGCAAATGAGAGAAGTATTGCTGGTATCATCCTCTTCGCATGGAGCACTTCAAAAGATTTCACCAGCCAAGCTAGTTTTAGAAAAAGCTGCTATCCTATGTTTAAAGGTCAGGCTTAATGGCTTTTACTGCTTATTCTTCTCCCGCTCACATTTCTATATGTCAGAACATTTTTGAGCTCTTAATTTTGTTAGAGATTGTGTCACTGAAAATAAGCCAAGGTAATCTAATTTTTTTTAAAGTAGTACTTTGCATGGTTACTTCATTTGGTTCACACACAACATTTATACAACCTTTCATTGCCTCCTAGTACATATAAACCCAGTTACTTTGCCAGCTTCTGTTCTAACCCCTTAGTTTCCTCCCAATGCATCCAGTTTGATCTCATATTACCTTATCACACTGTTATCACCTCATTCATTGTTGTATGGAGTTGCCACTTATATCCTCTCTAACCATCTTGGTTGACTTACTATGGACACATGGAAGCCATTGTCTCCATGACATGCCCATACATCATAACATGATGCTAGTCAGAAGCTGCCAGAGCCTAAAAGCTGTTGGAAGAAATGTCCATCTGAGTTCAGTTCCAAGTAGGGAGATAGACACTGGAAACATGGAGGCTGTTGAAAAGATGGTTTAATGGTGGACAGGTTCACATGCTTTGGAGCTCCTGGGAGAAAAAGGAAGAGTCCCTTGGTTTTATACCCTCTGTTGGGCCCTGAACCTGCCCCCTTTACCTGTGGCAAGAAATATATCCTGATTGGTTGTTGTCGAGAGGTCATAGTAGGGTTGTTTGTGTGCTAAGCTTGGTTGGTGATGCAGTGAAGGACAATTGAATGGCTCTTCTTGTTATGGCAGATCTTTTGTTATGGAGAATAGACTGGCCAAGAGGCCTTAATGGACCATTAGCAAGGATAGGGTTGAGTTTCTACTTTTTAGTGTAACCCAGAATATCACTTCTTCTGGGGTAGTTTTAACTCCCAACAAAACAAAGCAGAGAGGACAAAAGCCAGGAATATTATCAAAAAGATTCTTTGGTGAGCTAGATAAGAGGAAAACAAATAAATAAGAATTAAAGGAAAAATACCACCTGAAGCAGATAATGGAGGCAGGTCCTGCAAAGAAAACTGAAGCTACCAGGCTTATAAATCAAACAAACAAGGACTTTTGGTGATAAAAAGGAGTCCTGAAGTCCACCAACTTTTTGAATCATCCTGGATCTGAATTTGGCAGCTTCCCTTCCTCCAAGTACTACCTGGCAGCCCAGTTGAGAAGTAAGCAGAGATAGGTGCCTCAGTGAGATAGAACAAATGTATATTGTAACCAGTAAAGTTTTGCTGTTACTTTAAATCCATTGGGTTTCCATGTATTCCAAAAGAACCTGAGGTGCTTCAGGTTTGGTTGAAAATGGCTTGTGGGTATTCCTGATTATTTCCTGGCTATTGACCTAAGATTTGTGTTTTGTCTGCTTTAGCTGCAATTATCTGGAAATCCAAGCAGAAAGCAAGGGGCTTTTAAGATTCATGCACGCTAGTCTATGGATGTATGAGTAAGTGACTACGTTGTTGTTGATAATTGCGAAGTCATGTCCGACCCATTGCAACCCCATGGACAATGTTCCTCCAGGCCTTCCTGTCCTCCACCATCCCCCGGAGTCCATTTAAGCTCGTGTGATCATGGCTTGCAGTCTTCTGTTGACTTCCCAAATCACTTTGCCAATATATTAAGTATGTAAGTATGTACAGATAATAACAGCTATTGCCCCCCATCCTGAGGTAACATGCCACAGTAATCTACTGCAAGAGCATAAGTTGTGCCTGTGGTTGAGATCTGGACCAATGCAATGTTTGATATATAACTAGGTACAGAACTTATGTACTAGGACCGATGAGTAAGAGCAGAGTCTTGGTGACTGGCTCCTGTCACGCATGCCTAGGTTTCTGTAGGCTGTAATGGTGGTGTAGCTGAACCTGCTTACAGGGAGAAATGTTAGATAATGATCTTTGGGTTGACTTCCCTGGGCGCCCTGGCATCTTAGGACTGGTATCTCGCTCGTTCTGTCAACCATCCTCCGCTACCATTTATTAGATATTTGTTTTAGAGAAGATGGGATCATGACAGATGAGATCCAGCACCAAAGGTTGTCAATCAGGAACTTTTTATTCAGCAAGTTATTACAGTTTTGGAAGAGCTAATACAGAAGGAATGTGCAAGAACAAGACAAGAAGACAACAGGGTAGATTGGCATGATCTCCCCTTTTATAGGAATTTGGAACGTAACCAGTGGCAGGTGCAGGGATGTTGGCTACGTTCTCCAGACACTTAGGTTGTAAACAACTTTGACTGTTGGCTGGTGTGAGCGTGGTGTGGCACCCAGGGGGGCATTTTAAACACTCCCAAAACATGAAATGCAATAATGATTATAATTAATTAATTCTCAACAAGAAAACTGAGTAAGAAGTCGTAAAATGGCCTGTATGCTTCTGTCTGCAACAAAAGCAGAAGTGGAAAGAAGCCTGCCACAAAAATCTGCTGGTTGCTGAGCAGCCCATTTCTCTGTCAGTGATGGCAACAGGGGGACAACACCCTGTAAAGGAAATGGCAATGTTGAACAGATATAGCACTCAACAATGTGATCTTTGTGGCATGCTTCAGTCCTGTGCCCTGAGTGCCACAGCATGAAGTGCCTTCAAAGGAATTATCTTGTCCAACTGGGATCCATCTCTTTTCTACCATAAAGTCAAGACACCTGGAGGCTAAGGAATCGCAAGCATCTGAAGCTGGGGGAATTGAGTAGGATAGTCCCTTTGAAGGCATTTCTTGCTGCGGCATGCAGGGCACAGGATTGAAGCATGCCACAAAGATCACACTATCAAAGGCTGTAGTATCTGCTCAACATTACCATTTAGCCCCCGATCCATGTTTCTATTGTGAGGACAAATGCCGTATGAAAATATCCAATGGCAGAGCAAAGGCATATCCTCAGAGGTGGTGTTCTGCCAGTTCTGACAGGTTCGGGAGAACTGGTAGCGATCATTTTGATTGGTTCAGAGAACCGGCAAATATCACCTCTGATTGGCCCTACCCCTCTCCTTCCAGGAGTCTCCATGCACCCCTATTTGACTGCCAGGATGCTTCAGGGAGGTTTTCTAGGTCAAAAACAAGACATAGGGGTTCGGTGGTGCCCCCCAATGACCCTATTCGGTTGCCAGGAGGCTTCAGGGTGCTTTCTAAGCAAAAAACAGGGTGCAGCGGGGTTTGCAGCGGCCCACACAGTCACATGACTGAATAGCCACGCCCACTAAGCCACACCCACAGAACCGGTAGTAAAAAAAATTGAATCCCACCACTGCATATCCTGAAATTTGCCATTGGGTGTTTGCATGGGGCATTTGTCGTCACAGGGCAATAATTCCTGGGAATTTAAAGTATTGGCTTGCATTACCGGTAGGTGAAGGTTCACATAGCTTTCACTATGAGCAGGAAGGAGTTAGACCGCAGTGTTGTGGTACAACATAAAGGTGGAAATGACATTACTTGTGGCTTGAGAGAAGTGTGACCGGCCAACCAACCATCGCAATTTGTGATTGGGAACCAATGTGTACAAGAGGCTTTCATTAATAGCTCAATCTGTCCATCACTCAACGATGTACAGTGGAACCTCGGTTCATACCAATTCGGTTCAGAACCAAAAAATCAGTTAAATGTTTGACTTGGTTCATGAACAAATCCTCGGTTCACAACCAAACTTCCCGAGGATGGAGAAATCTTGAGAGAGAAAACACCTGAAGGAGAGCGTCTTTACATCACGGAGGCGGACTGTCCCGCAAAACAGCCACCGCTCTTGTGCTCAGAGTCGACCGACTGAAGGGTTTGCTCCGTTGTTTGTGGTTTTCTAAGGGTTTGTATGAAAGGATTTTCCTGTTGCGCTGTGCGTTCTGTGGCATATTTAACTATTTGTGTGCTTCAAAATCTTAAGAAAAACAATAGAGTTCACAGGGGTCTGGAACAGATTGGTCGTTTTTCCATACAACCCAATGGGAAAAATTTGTTTTGGTTCACAACCAACTCAAAGAAATCTCATGGAACCAGCGATGCTTATAGGGAAATACAACAGCAGCGCCATGATTTACTGCAAAGTGATCTAGACAGAGATACTCAGGGTACATTCTGCTTAAAGGGCACAGTGTGTGAGTAAATACAAATTAGCCGCTTTTCAGTCGCCTGGCACCAGGATGGTTATGTGGATTTGACCCGATGGTACATGCAAAACCAGAGTTTATTTCCTCCCCATGAAAGATACAATTAAGTACCAGATTAAATAGCTTATATGCTCTCCATTCAAAAATTCAGTGATTTTAAGATTACATTTTCAACTTTAAACCCCAACTACCCCCCCCCCCGCCAACATCCCTCCC
>JANHFR010004976.1:56987-73702 GCA_032468015.1 Mimophis mahfalensis | reverse complement strand
GCAGGTGTCCCCTTAAATATTCCGGACCCAAGCCATTCAGGGCTTTATAGGTAAGCACCAGCACCTTAAATCTCACCTGGAGGGCAACTGGGAGCCAATGCAGCTCGCAGAGAAGAGGCGTTACATGGGAGTATCGGGAAGCTCCCATCACAACTTGCGCGGCCGCATTTTGCACCAGCTGAATCCTCCGGATGGTCCCCAAGGGCAGCCCCATGTAGAGTGCGTTGCAGTAGTCCAGGCGAGAGGTCTGTCACATAACATCCCAGACTCCAGGCACTAAGGTAGAAAGCAGGAGACTGTGAGTTGAAGTCTCTCCTTAGCCAGTCACTCTCTCAGCTTATCTCATTTACCAGAGGTGACAGGACTTTATTTACATTACAGTTAGTTTCATAATAGAACAAAGTGGAACCTTGGTTCATGAATGCTTCTGTTCGCAACCAAATCGGTTCACAACCAAAAAATCTGCTAAATGTTTGACTCGGTTTGTGAACAAATCCTGGCAACCAAACACAGCCATGGTGATTTCCCCTCCTGCGTCATTTTGTTTGTAAAATAGCCATAGCCAGCATCCACCTCCTCATCTTACTCTTCCAGCCACTTCTTAGTCAGTGCCAGTCAGCTGTGGATGCTCTGGCTGCTTGTCAATCAGCGCCAGTCAGCTGTGGGTGGGAGGAGGAGGCTGTTACTCTTACTGTTAGGGTGTGTTCTGTGGCATATTTAACTATTTGTGTGCTTCAAAATCTTTAAAAAAAACACAATACAGTTCATAGGGGTCTGGAACGGATTGATCGTATTTCCATACAACCCAATGGGAAAATTTGTTTCGGTTCATAACCAACTCGGTTCACAACCAAAGTTATGGAATGAATTGTGGTTGTGAACAGAGATTCCACTATATACAGCAAATATATCTTATGTAGAAAAGGGCAGCAGGGTTGTTTCTTGATGTGCCTCATTTTCAACAAAGCATAATTTCTTCAGACCACCTAGCAAATGAAATGAGGAGTCTATACCAGCTAACTGCCTTGGGTCCTGGAATGTTGAATATATAAATTTATCTGAACTTTAATATGGAAATTTGCATACCAGTAGTATGTATAAAATAACTACTAGATTCATATAACCCTGTTCTAATGTGCACTATTATTCTGTTTCTAGATGCTATATGGGAATCATAAATATCATCAACTATCCCCATGGTTGCCATAAATATCATCAATTATCACAATGGTTGCCAAAAACAAACAAGCAAAAAAAAATTTTAGTATAATTTTTATTAAAACTTTTAAACAAGAAGCTAATAACTAACACAAACTAATAAATGATAAGAAAGAAAGAAGGGAAAACAAAGAGAAAGCCAAAAAAAAAAAAATAATAAGAAAAGGAAAAAGTGAAAGAAAATAGTGAAAGAAAGCATAAACAAGTGGTTTCTGATATTCTTCACAGCAGTTATTGGTACAAATATGTTTTGACCTCTCTATCTAAAGTTAACATCATATTGCTGTTCTTTCTACAATCTATCTCATCTAATAGTCAAAACCATAAATCACAAGTTCAATTTTTCATTTCTAAACAGAAAGAGAGAAGAGGGTTACAGTCACCAAGAGATGTAGATAATGTCTTTTCTATAATCAAAGAAGCTGATTTATAAATTTCAGCAAAAACTGAGAACTTTACCAACCATTCCTTCATAATGGGTAGTGTCAAATCGTTCCATTTCTGTGCATAGAGTCATATCGCTGTTGTGATAATAAACTGTTGTTTTCTAACTGTTTAGCCATTAATATAAACAGAAAAAGTTCTTGGTTTCTATTGAATATCTTTAAAATCATCTGTGTCAAAGAATATATTTGAATTCAATTATTGCTTAACTTTTTATGAGCATCAATCATGATAAAGCATGGCTTCATATAGTTTACATTTCCAACATATATTTGAAGTTTCTTTTTACATTATAGATAATTTTTTCTACATTATTGGTCCTACAATACATCATGTTATAATCTTTTACCCTAAATTTCAGTAAGGCCAAATTGTCCAAGTCATTCTCCATCTTTCTGTTAATAACTTTATAACAAAGTCCCTTTTTGTCAGAAATTTGCTTTAAATCTGCAGATTCTTCAGTTTTCTTACCGTTTTCAGATTTGTTTTCATTCCTACAAATTGTTCTCCCATTTCCTTTTAAAATATGGCAGCCATCTGCAATAACAAAAGATTTTGAATTTTTACTAAGCTCTTCAAAAATTCTTGCAATATTTCCGATGAGTCTAACCCTTAACAGTAAGTTATTCTAAGGAACCCATGAAACCTTCCTCCAGTTTGTCATTTCTTGTTTTTCCTATGGTGAGAAAATGTAAGTATATCACTTACTATACTGAGAATAAAAGATAAACCTTTGTTTTGCTTTATTAATCTGTGTATGTTAGCCCTTCAATGCACCTTGTATCATATAAATGCAGCAACATATTTATTACATTTTACTGCACTTTTTATTAATACTAACATGCAAATATATGTTTAATTTTATCAACCATTTACATTTGTATTCCTGTGAGTAATTGTCATAGGGGGCCCCAGTATACTGCTTTGCCTGGGGACCCTAATGCTGTTAAAACAGCCTTGCTGTCCTTACCTATAAATAGTCATAGAAGTCGAGCCTGTTACACCAATTATACTTACAATTAATTAATTATAATTAATTATTGTGTTGAAGATACTTTGATCAAAGAAAAAAATTCTTATTTTTTTAAAGTCTCTGTCTTCCTTTTCCATTTGAAGCTTTTTAATATCATAATCTTACAAGTTCTTTCTTTTAAATTAAAATCCTTTAAGATAGGTTATATTTCTCTTCTTATTTTTCAAAAGAAGACATTCTGTAAGATTCTCTAATGTTCACTTGTTTGGAATATCTCTCTTAGGTTCTAAAGCAATTAAATCATAAAGCGATTAGAGGTTTTGCAAGTCAAATGTCCAAAAATAAATAAATAAATCTGCACAATGACTTAGGGCACATTGTAAATCTATGATTCCCAAGCTACTCAAGTCATAATTGACCATAAGAAATGAAATGTTTTGTAAGGAGCAGCTTTACCAGGGTGCAAATGGATAATCCCAAAACTTCCCCTTCTTTCAAAGAAAATTTCTCTCAGACAGAACAAACTCCTGGCCTGCAGTTCTCTAGAGATTCTCTCACTGTGAAAATTATTCCATTATGCTGTGTCTGTCTGCAGAGCTGCTCACAGAGACATTCATCCCATTAAAACAGGATTTGATCTATCTTTTCTAGGAATAAATTCAACAATCTTTATTCCAAATTCCCCATTATGCTACCATGGAAATTTACAGTAAAATCAAAGTTTTGCAAATCACTTTGCACTGCAACCAACCATGCTGTAGGGTGTTTTTTTTAACACATTCTATAGGTCCTATCTAAAAACTACAACAACGTATTATATTGTGGGCCGCCAGCTGTCAGCAGAGCTGTCAGCAGACTTGGATGATGCAGAGATTGAGGATGAACTTGGGCCAGTTCTGGAGTCTAGGGACGGCTCTGATGGATGCTCTGTGTTGGATGCAGAAATAGAACCAGGACTGTCTGACATTTCCCAGCCACCAGAGAGGAATCTGCCTTTGGAGGCTGATATGAGTGAAGAGGAAGAAAAGCTGGGGCCTGTTCCAGATGCACATATGTGCAGAGATGTTAGGAGAGGGGAACAACATAGGACAAGGAGTCGACTCGGGAAGCAAAGCACAAGTGGATGCCGAATCCCTTCCCTAGCTGGGGGATAAATGGAAGGAAAGGGGAGTGGTTGTCGTAGGAGACAACAGTTCATATTTCTAAAGATTTTGCTCATTGTATTTCGTGCCACAGTATCACAAGGAACTGATGTGTGTTACTGCCATTAACTCTTTGAAAAACTATTGCCTGGACTTTTCAGTGGGTGAATGCAATTAATTCACAAGAGGTAAATAAAGAGATGTTTTTTGTGACAAGGTGTCTGCTACTTGCTTCTGCTAAGGCTGGGTCAGAACAGCTTATAGCCGAACTTGCTTTTAAACTGGCCATAGTTTATTACAAAATAGTTTCTGCTAACTGAATACAGGAAACTTGTCCTAAACCCATGAAGACCTCAAAACACATTAGTATTTCCTAGAAGCTTTTAAAGAAAACCAATTTCATTAATTATCATTGAACCAGTCAAGATGAAAATGAAGTAAGAAGGGAGTCTAAAAAGCAGGGGAGCAAAGAAATGCTCAGAGGAGACTTTTAAACAGAAAGATGCAAGGCCGGGTAGGAAAAAGCATTTCACTAAGTTTCTGTTTTAGGTCTAAAAGTGAGGCTAATTCAGTGTAATGAGATTTGAATAGTGCTCAAGACCCTGCCTTTGCCACTGGAGACTCCTTATAAACAGTTTTACTCTTTTAATCATTATATTTTTATGAAGTTTAATAGGCCTGCAACCTAGAGAGTTGCCTAGATGTTGATTAGCATCATCTTTTTCTCTCATTAATGTAGAATCTGATTAGCCCTTATTAAACAAATTCCTTCTGACTCGGCAAACAGTATTGTTCTGATATTAGAAATTACAAGTTTACTTTGTCTGTGGGAATACATCCTCCTGCTCTACCTAGCTGCCAAGAGTCTCTTGCCAATTAAAAAATCCCAGGGAAGAAAGCAAGCATATTTTAACAAGTGAATAACAGCACTATAATAGTTACAGTTGATAAAGGGATAGAGATGGTGATGATCATGTTCAATTTGTATTTCGATCATTTATTTCTTTTATCCATCCATGCATCTGTCATTGTATAATGCTGAATCTTGGGGTCTTCTAAGGTTAGAAATTTGATCAAATTCAAAGAACATATATAGTAAATATTGCATTGGGATATTGTGTTGTATATAATTATGTTTAACTAAATACAGAAAAGGCAGCCCAATTGTGTATGTAAGATTCTTTTAAAAACTTTTTAAGGACAAGACTTTAAATAAAATCTAGGTGAATGAGATTCCCCCCATCCTCCAAAAAAGTACAAAACATAAGAAGTAAGATTGGTTAGGCCACATAAAGTATATTAAGAATAGTTTTCCATGTAAGTATTTATTTATTTGTTTGTTTGTTTGTTTGTTTCATTTGTATACCGCCCTTTCCCGGGGACTCAGGGTGGTTTCCAGGGCATTAAAAACACATAATACAAAAATTAAAAAAGAATTAAATATCAACATGCCCATACAAACAGATAAATAATAACCCCTCAGTCCAGACTGGCTGATGTAAAGAGGAAGGTCTTTAAGCATAAAATATATGCTTTTGATTTTTGTTCTTTTAAATTAACATTTTTTATATTTTATCTTTTGTTTCTATATATTTTTGGGAATATGTATTTTAACTTTCTGAATAAAAAAAGAAAAGAATACTTTCTATTTAAAGAACAGGCTTTATAGCTATTAACTTCCTAAAACTTATAATTATTTACATTCACCAGTGGAAGCCTCAGTGAAAATATAATGGCAAACACAGTTCTCTTGAAACAGCTTCCCTTATTAATACCTTGTTCTTCAAGGCAAGACAGCAGAGGTGAATTAGCACATGCTACAAAAATAGTTTCTTTTGTGATGCTGTTTATAGAGTATCTGTCACAATTATGTACTTTTTCATACATTACGTTTCATCTCTCTTTCTACTTTACATTATATGCAATCAGAAATGTTTCCCTAAGGTCTATTCTGTTATTCTCTTCTTGCAGGAAACTTTATATGAAAGTGTTATCATGATTCAGAGTTCGATGTGGCTATTCTCACTTTCACCAACAATCTCTATGCCCTTATCCTGTGTCAGGATAAGAGAGGCACAACAGTATTCTTCAACAATTCATACAAATAGAATACCTTGTTGGAAGAAATGTCCATCTGGGTTCAGTTCCAAGTGGGGAAAAGACACTGGAAACATCGAGCTGTTTGGAAAGACGGTTTAATGGTGGACAGGATCACACATTTTGGAGCTGCTGGACAGAAAACGGGCAGAGAAGCTGAGAGTCTCTTGGTTTTATATCCTCTGTTGGGCTTTGAACCTGCCCCCTGTACTTATGGCAAGAAATGTATCCTGACTGGTTGCTGTTAGAGTTCACAGCTAGCATTTCAGGTTGTTTGAGTGCTAAATTTGGTTGAAACTTGGTGAGTGATGCAATGAAGGGGCTTTAGGGCATTTCCTATTATGGTTCTGCCTGGAGGTGGATCATTTTTTATCAAGAACTAGCTGATTACCTGGCATTGCCTGGGTATAGTCACCCTGGAGCCAGCTGCCTCAAATGGCCTCACCTCATCCCAGCCTAGACCCCCGCTCGGCCCTCACGTCATGAATCATCCCAGCCTAGATGTACTGTAGGTCATATCACCCCAGCCTAGGCCTAGGCGTGGAGAAGTCTCTGAGTGGGAAGGTCTGGAACACATCTGTAAACTGTAGATTAGTATCTCTATGGCTCCACGCCCACCAGCCCGCCCGCCGGTCAGTCAGTCGGCTGGCCGGCCACCCAAACTCTGTTTTATATATATAGATAGAGTGGCTGAGAGGTCTTAATGGTTCATTAACAAAGGTGGGGCCTGGGTTTCTATCTAAGTTTCTACTTTTTAGTGTATACCAGAATATTTCACTTCTCCAGGGGAAGGGGTGAGTTTTAACTTCCAACAATGCTTAACAACATTTCATTCTACCTCACTTAGAAGGAGAACTGTACAGGTTGAGGTTTACAGAATTCTCACAATATAGAATAAAGAAGTACAGGCAAAGCTCTTTCCTAGGACATGTCTTTAACATAATCTAAGTTCTCTGCCACAAAAAAGAAAGCAGAAATGATTCTCCCAAATAGCAAGATAGGACTTTGTGACAGAAAGTCTTTTCAAAAAATTAAATAATTAGCAAAAAAAAAAAAAAAAAGTTCACCTAAAGAGTTCTTAGCTTGTTAAAATCTAGGGTTGAATGGTTGACTCCTTCTGTAATTTAGTCTTTTTTGTAGTATTCAATTATATTTGTCTCTTCTTTTTTCCTTCTTGGCAGATTCATTGTTATTTGGAAAATAAATGCCCCTTTTGAACTTTTGACTTCAAAAATATTATATGACTTTCTAAATTTTTATTTGAATAATTAGTAAATCAATGAGCAATACATTTTATAAAACTTTCGGTCAAGATTTGTTTTTAAAAAATGATTGTATGATATCTTCCTTTGCCTATTCTCCTTTTCATCTGTCTTTCCTAGTTTAATATTACATTGTTATTACTATGCTTTTATTTCTGTATATTTTACTGATTGGAACCCATTTCAATTTAATCACTGTACATAATGAAATAATTAAAATAAATAAGATTCACTTCAAATATGACAATTAATAGTAGAAGAAAAAAAATTAAACCAGGCGTAATTTTTACTGGTCAGACCGAAGGATGAGATCACAAGTTCTCCAATATGTTGATTATTTATTTTTTAGGTGGGTAGAGTATAATTTTTTGCTTCCTGATCAGAAATAGATAGAAACACAAACCAGTATGAATTCACTGTTCATAAGGATGTCCTTGTTATTGTGCATTGATAATTTAAAAGTGTCATGTTGCTGTTAGTTGTGAAGTTGTGTCTGACCCATTGCAAACCCATGAACCATGTTCCTCCAGGCCTTCCTGTCCTCCACCATCCCCTGGAGTCCATTTAAAAAAAAACCATGGACAGTACTAAAAGGCAAAAGTGTTATAGAAATGGTATAATAATGAATGGCATTATAAACAAAAATATAACACAATTTGTTATTTGACATGCAGCTAAAAGGATGCTTAGGGCTTTTTTAAGGGGATGTTTTAATCACATTTTAATGGGGGCGGGGGGTTCAAAAGTAAAGAAGATCAGGACAGTTCTGGGAGAGTTCCACCCGGTCAACAGTCTGGGCCATCGGATGGTCATGGGCAGGAGGGACAGGGGGTGGGGGGATCCTGGGCATTGTGGGCGGAGGGTTGTTTGATTCCAATGGTGATTGGGAGAAGCAGAAGAAGTGTGGACAGAGGTCCATATCGTGACCTGGGAGCACGCCCCCTGGGAGCACGTCTTCAAGCGGTGGCGTGCTCCAACCCTCGTTCTTCTTCCCCTTCCCCTGGGGGCTTGGGTATGCAGGCCCATGGGCTCCAGCTGGTTTATTTTAATGCCAGATCTGTGGTTAGTAAGACTCCCCTCATTTGTGAACTTATCAAGGAGGAGAAGGCGGACCTGGCATGCATTATGGAGACCTGGTTGGGCCTGGAGGGCGGTGTCCCTCTTTCCAAACTCTGCCTGCCAGGTTTCTGGGTGCTAACCAGCCTCGAGCCCAGGGTAGGGGCGGCGTGGTGGTGGTGGTTATCAAGGAAGGTCTATGTCCACAGGAGGCCACTGCATCACAGATAGCTGGCTGTGAGTCTCTGCTTTTGAGCTGGGGTTCTGGAGCTCATTTGGGTCTATTGCTCATGTACCTATCTCCCAGCTGTGTGTCAACAGCCCTGCCTGAGCTCCCTGACGCTCTGTCCGGATTGGCAGTTGAGTTCCCCAAACTTATAGTACTGGGGTCTTTAATCTGCCTTCTCTGGGTGGGGCGTCAGAGGTTGCTCAGGAGTTCATGGCTTCCATGATGGCCATGGACCTGAGTCAATTAATTCAGACCCTAACTCATGGTGGAGGACACACACTCAATCTAGTTTTCATCTCTGGGCAGTGGTGTAATGATCTGGGTAGGGGAATTCTATTTACTCAACCACTGTCATGGTCCGAACATTTTCTCCTGCGACTGGACTTCCGCTATGCTACCTGTTGCTGCTGGGAGGCAGAACCAACCAGGTGGTTCTGCCCCAGGCTCCTGATGGACCCAGAAAGGTTCCAGATGGAGGTTGGGTCATTTTCTGCCTCCCTTGCCCACAGCTCAGCCAAGTCCCTGGTGGATGCCTGGGATAGGGCTGCCACTAGGGCCTTGGACCGCATTGTGCCTCCCCAGCTTCTGATTTGGTGCAGGACCCAGGTAGCTCCCTGGTTCACCAAAGAGCTCCAGGAGATAAAGCATCGAAGGAGAGGCCTAGAGAGTTGTTGGGTGTCCAGCCATTCTGAATCTGACCAATTGTAACTAAGAACTTACACCAGTTCTTACCTGTTGGCGATGGAGGCAGCAAAGCATGCTTACTTTGCCACCCTCATTGCATCCGCGGATAATCGCCCAGCCACCCTGTTCAGCGTGACTTGGTCCCTTCTGAATCAGGGGACCGGGGATGACCCTTTGCAGGGGTGGGCTGAAGAGTTCAGCGATTATCTGCAGGATAAGATTGCTCAGATTCTGGCCAGCTTGGACTCCGACTGGACATGGTCCAGCGATGAGGAGACAATTGATTTGGTGGACATTGTTTGGGGTGAGTTTGATCCTGTGGCTCTGGAAGAAGTGGACAGGATCATAGATCAACTGAGTTCCACCATGTGTTTACTGGGCCCGTGTGCCTCCTGGCTGGTTTACGCCCCCTGGGAGGTCACACGAGGCTGGCTCCAGGCAGTGGTCAACACTTCGTTAGAGGAGGGTGTCTTTCCCTCCACCTTGAAGGAGGTGGTGGTGAAGAAGCCTGCTCTGGTCCTGAAGAAGCCTGCTCTGAACCCAGCTATTTTGAATAACTTTTGTCCTGTCTCCAACCTTCACTTTGTAACGAAGGTTGTTGAGAGTGTGGTGGCACGTCAGCTCCCATTGGTCCTGGAGGAAGCAAGCTATCTGGACCCGTACCAATCTGGCTTCAGGCCCAGGTACAGAACAGAGACGGCATTGGTTGCACTGGTGGATGATCTCTGGTGGGCTCAGGACAGGAGTCATTCCTCTGTCCTGGTCCTATTAGACCTCTCAGCGGCTTTTGATACCATCAACCATGGTATCTTGCTGCGTCATCTCAGGGGGTTGGGAGTGGGAGGCACTTTTCTATAGTGGTTCTCCTCCTACCTCCTGGGCCATTTGCAGTTTGTGGTGATGGGGGGCAGAGGTCGACTCTGAGGCTGCTCTCTTGTGGGGTGCCTCAGTGGTCGGTTCTTTCACCTCTCCTGTTGAACATTTACATGAAGCCTCTGGGTGAGATCATCCGTGGTTTTGGGGTGAGGTATCATCAGTACGCTGATGATACCCAGTTGTTTAGCTCCACCCCAAACCAAGCCAGTGATGCCCTCAATGTGATGTCCCAGTGTCTTGAATTGGTGTGGGCCTGGATGGGGAGGAACAGGCTCAGGATCAACCCCTCTAAGACTGAGTGGCTGTGGATACTGGCATCTCGTATCATCCAGGATGTTCCACCTTCGGTAGTGGGGGGAAGGTGTTACCCCACTCTGAATGTGTGCACAACTTGGGCATCCTCCTGGATTCATGGCTTACTTTGGAGGAACACCTAATGGCCATGACCAGGGGAGCGTTTGCATGGGTTTGCCTTGTGCACCAGTTGCACCCCTTCCTGGACCGAGATGCACTATCCATGCTCACTCATGCTCTCATTACCTCTCGCCTTATTATAATGCTCTCTACATGGGGCTGCCCTTGAGGAGCATGAGGAAGCTTCAACTGGTGCAGAATGTGACTGTGTGGGTAGTGATGGGAGTGTCTCGATACTCCCACATTACACCCCTCCTGCGCAAACTGCATTGGTTGCCGGTTGCCTTCTGCATGTGCTTCAAGGTGCTGGTTATGACCTATAAAGCCCTATATGGCATATACTCAGGGTACTTGCAGGAACACCTTCTGCCAGCTACATCCTCCCATCGCCCTGTACGCGCTCACAGAGTGGGTCTCCTTAGTGTGCCATCAGCCAGACAGTGCCAGCTGGTGGCCCCCAGGGGGAGGACCATTTCCTGTGGGCACACCAACCCTCTGGAATGAGCTACCCCTCGAGCTCCAGATGGCCCCTGACCTCCGGTCCTTCTGTCATGACCTGAAGACCTGGCTGTTTCAGCAGGCCGGCCTGGGCTGATTCTTGGGTTTAAAACTTTTAATTGGATTTTAAATTTAGTATGAAATTGATTTTATTGTTTATTGGGGTGTGTTATTGGTTTAATTCTGTTTTAAATTTTGTATTTGCTGTTTTCTATTTGTTGTGAGCCGCCCTGAGTCCCTTGGGAGTAGGGCAGCATATAAGTCCCAATAAACTTGAAACTTGAAACCTGACATTATATTGGAAAGTGAACCTCTCTCTCTCAGGAACAATCATAGCATAGCTCTACCACTAAGCTGAAGGCCTAGAACATATTCCTTCCCTGTATTCCATCTGACCCAAGGTGAGTCTGATCTTAAGGGTACAAGGATTTTCCTCATTAATGACTAGAGTTGAAAAATGCCCTCCTACAAGGTGAATAATGTTGACTCAGAAAGTTTGCTAAGTGTTTTACCTGCCTGGTACAGTTATTGATGTAATTAGTTCACCTGAATAGTTCAGGGATTTCATGAGAAGCATTAAACTCAAGTCATTATTAATTATGTAAATTTTCTGGCTCCTTTTTGTCAGAACATAGGAATAAAATAAACAGAAATGGATCAAACTGCTATTCAATAGAAACTTTATGTTAATATTGCAAAGTGCATGGCAGGAGGTGGAAATAACATTAATCTCCTGGGGATAGGAGCCAGCAGGACCTCAAATATTATTAATTGTTACTCACTGGGTAACCAAGCAAGGACCATTTATTATCCTTTAACTCCACAACAGCATTACCTTCAGGCTTTCATTAAGGTCATTGCTTGGGCCTGGTAATATATATAAATATAGTTTTTTCCCCTCTAAAAAGTTTCCTTCTAGATCCCATCCACTTTAACTTAATTAACATTTGAAATTTAGGGTTAAACATTACTATAGGAATGTATGCATTCCAGGGTATGTGATAATTGAATTTAAATAAGAAAGATAGGATATTATACAATTAGGCAAAAACCATTTACCTCCTCGCTCATGGGTGGGAAAGATTTTGCAGGTTTTACACTATTGGCCAATGGTGGTTCAGCACAGTATCTTTAATTATAGTACTACACTTAATTTCTTGGACACTTCAAGAGGAACTTCTGCTGGCACGTTTATAGTAAGTTCATTAAGACAGAGTTTTTCTGGATAATGTGGAACATTTTTCCCAGGTGGTTTTTTTTTTTTTTTTTTTTTTTTGCAATGCATTCTTGGCCTAATGGAGGGAAAATTTCAACATGGGTAAAAATGACATCTTGCCTACCATTTTAGTGAAGGGAAGTTTTTTTTTTTAATGTACATATTTATATGTATTTATAATCCTTTTTGCCCAATCTCATTACTAGCCATCTTGTGGAAGAAACAGCAAATTGAGGCAATTTTCCTTCCCACCTTTTGTAATCCAGGATTAGCTACAAGTTCTCCCTCAGAAAACTTGGAACTGCAGCATTTTTCCCTGTATGTAAATCAAGGCAACAATATTCCAAGAGAAATATTTTAAAAAACTAATTTTTATAACCAAAGTAAGGCCTTTAAGGTAGTTATCTGAAATGCCTTCCACAACGAAGCTACACACCAAACTATACTAGCTTCAGCAACCTCATTCTTTTTTAAAGATTTCCCACCAAAATCCCTTCAGCCATTTTTATTTTTTATTTTATTTTTTTGTCTTAATTGCCTAGTTTATTGTACTCACAAAGTTACTCACACCAGATTCTTGGCTTTGTTCTTTATTTTTCTGCTTCGCCCCTCAGCAACTTCCAGAGGGAAATTCTTGGGTTCCCAGGATCATGAGGACTAGGAAACTGATTTAAGCTCTCTTTTTTTTTTTGCCTTTGAAAAGGCTTGGTAAGCAGACCTGAGTGATTTCTTGCAGTGATGCCATTTCAGCTCTTTTCTTTTATATCTCATATTTTCTCAGAAATTTCTTCTATCTTCCTCTTCTTCCTTCTTCTATTCTCTTCTGCCTTCTTCCTTCTTCTATTTTCTGCCTTCTTCTATCTTCCTCTTCTGCCTTCTTCTATCTTCCTCTTCTGCCTTCTTCTATTCTCTTCTGCCTTCTTCTATCTTCTGCCTTCTATCTTCTGCCTTCTTCTATCTTCTGCCTTCTTCTATTCTCTTCTGCCTTCTTCCTTCTTCTATCTTCTGCCTTCTATCTTCCTCTTCTGCTTCTTCTCTCTTCGCCTTCCCGCTGCTGGTCTGACCACTCCTCTGCTCGCAGCCTCCTTTTATACCCTTCTCGCCCCACACACGCTCTCTGCTGATTGGTGGCCCACCAACCTGGCCTCCCTATTTTCATTGGCCCTTAGCTGGGTCATCCCATTGGCCCTACAACTTGCACTTAGGCCAATGTCCTGCTTGCTCTCAGACCTCTTCCCATTGGCTGAAGGCGAGAGGCGTTCGAACCTCCCTGGTTGCCCTTAAGGGTCAGCTCTGAGCCAAATTGGTGCCTTAATGGACATTGGGCCTTTTGGGGGGCAGTGATGGAAGTAGCCCAGATTTGCCTTTTCTTAAACCCTTCCCATTTCCTGCGGTGGGGAGGAAGAAGGCAATCTGGTGCAGTGGTTAAAGCATCAGGTTAAAAATCAGGACACAGTTCTAGTCCTGCCTTGGCTGACTTTGGGCAAATGACTAGGAGGTGGTGAGTTCTAGTCCCATTGATTGATTTGGGGACTTTGGACTGTGATTTCCAGGTGACCTTGAGCTTATCCCTTTCCCTCTCAGCCCGATCCACCCTCAAAGGGTGGTGGGGTGTGAGGAAAATACGAGGTGGACGGAGTGTTAGATCTGGTCACCGCCTTGAGCGGTTTATAAAAATAAAGGATAAATAATACACCTCAAATTTTGCAAGGTGGCAGGTTTCTTATTGGGGGATGGCTAGGACTCTTCTACCAGCCTACCTCCCAAGGATGTCGTGGAGGGGGGGGGGCTGTCGGAGTACTCTATGCTCTCAGGTAGATCCTGGGATCGATTGATCCCAGGATCAATGGGGGAAGTGTGTCTGTCTGCCAATCTATCTATCCACTCAACTTTCAAAGGTAAAGATTAGACATAAGAGGTGGATGGATGGACGGACGAACATGATAGGTAGGTAGAGAGATAGAGAGAGAAAGGATAGACAGATATAACAAAGACCAACAGAGAGATAGTTAAAATGGATGGATAAAATGGAGGTTAGATGATGATAGATAAGATATAGATAAGATAGATATATAAATCGATAAGATTGAGACAGATATTTATATCTATCTCCATTTCAATCTATATCTTACCTGTTTATATATCTATATAAATCTCAATCTTTATACATATGTTACCTGTTTATATATCTATATAAAGAGATTTATATAGATATATAAACAGGTAACGTATGAAGATTGAGACCTATTTAAAGATTGTTACCTACTTATATATCTATATAAATCTTTATCATCTTTATATATCTTACCTATTTATATATCTATATAAATCTCAACCTTTATATATAAAGATAAACAAATCTCAATATATATATCTATATAAATCTCTATCTTACCTATAGATAAGAGAGGTAATACATAGAGACAGAAAGGGGGGGGAGTGAAAGGTCACGTGACCTCCAAGGTCCCGCCCCCAGGCGCGTCCGTCGCCGAGCGCCTCCCCTCCTGGCGGGCGGGGTTTCCGCTTCCGCGCGTGACCGGCGGGCGAGCGTTGCTGTGGAGGCGCCCGCCCGGCGCGGCCATGGCGCGGAGCTCCGTCTCGTCGCGCTTCCGCCGCCTGGACATCGACCAGTTCGACGAGAACCGCTTCGTGGAGGAGCCCGACGCCGCCGCCGAGGCCGGGAGCGGGGCCGGCGCGGCCGAGGGCAACGGAGGGCCCGGCCCTGAGGTGGAGGCGGCGCTGCGGCAATATCCTTTCGGGGGCTCCTCCACCCACTGAGGGCTGGGGTGTGAGGGGAGGGGGAGGAGGAGGCCTTGCCGGGACTACAAGACCCATGCGCCGCGCTGTTCTCTGCCTTGGTTCCCCTGCTTGGGAGGAGGTTCCCCCCCCCCTTTCATCGCCATTCCAGGGTCCCTCTCTTTATTTTATATCCATTTATTTACCTCATCTGTCTATCCAGTCAGCCACCTTCCATCCATGCTCGCTTAGGCCTCAACATGTCTTTCTATTCCTCTCTCCGTTGTCATCATTATGTCTGTCCATCCATTCATCTCTCATACACACACACACACACACACACACACACACACACACACACATATGTACAGTATATAAAATCTATCTATCTCTCACTAATCTATCCATCCTCTCTGTCTGTCTGTATCTGTCATCTTATCCATCTATCCCTCTCTGTATCTGTCATCTGTATTATCTACATCTATCTACCTATCGTTTATCTAATCTAGCCATCATCTCTATCATCTGATCTAATCTATCTTTTCATTTTATCCATCCATTTTATCTATACCTCTGCTGGTCTGTCTTATCTGTCTATATCTTTATCTAGTAACATTTATTTGTCAACATCTACATCTTCTGTCTGTATCCATCCATTCTGTCGTCTTATCTTCTTTAATGTTTATTTCTGTCTATCCATATTTTATTTATTTATTTATTAATTCAATTTATATACCGCCCTTTTCCCGAAGGACTCAGGGCGGTTTACAGGGCCCTATATACCCCTGTCTCTTTGTATAAATCTATCCGATCCACCCACCCATCTCTCTTCATTTTATCCACCCACCATATCTGCCTGTCATTTCTATATCTCTGTCCTTGAACCCATGTCTTCTCTCTCTGTGTATCCATCTATCATATGTATTTATCCATCTATCTGTCCGTATTTATCTCACTCATCCTTTTGTCTCTCTTATCATTCCACTTATCCTATCTCCTCCACCCCAACCTGAGTGGTCTCCCCTTTTCTCAAGGGGTTCATCCTTATCTTGGGTGGGCATTGATGTCCATTGTCGGGAGTTAAAAGCCCAGCGCGTCTCCGTGGATGGTATGGGGCATTCATCGTTCTGGGCCCGGGAGTGGCTGAAGAGCAGACATGGCTCCTGGTCTGTTCTTTCTTTCTGTTGTGGATTTGGGGGGAGGTCCTTTCACAGACTACCTTTTTTAAAGAGGCCCTTTCCCACTTTCTGGCTTCGTCTCTCCTCCCTAGTGACTGAAGATATGCAATTCTACCGGGCAAGTGACTAGATATTCATGCTGAGCACAATTGCTGCCGGTTCAGGGTTTGGCCAAGTTTTCTTGCTTAATCTGGGTGGGTCTCCTGGAGGGGATTTTTGTGCTTCCTGCTTGGAGATAGAAGAACCCCCACGGGGAATAATATTTACAGCTCCCTGGCTAACCCCCTCCTCGCTTGTCCCCTGCAGTAAACGTCCGGCTCCTTAAGCTTTTTGGGATGCTACTGATTTGAGGTGCCCCCAGCCTCATTTCAGATCTCTTGGCATTTTTTTTTAAACTTTTTTTGGTGCTCTGGCAACTGTCGTGTCTATTTCTACCCGGGCTTGATCGAGGCTTAGGGGATGCTTTTGGCATTTATACACACACACGTTCATTCCTACCCTGCAGTTTCTTACATTAGAACTCTGTTTCTGGCTTGTCTCTGGATTTACATCTCTTTCTCTGCATTTGCAGCATGTCTATCTATCTATCTATCTATCTATCTATCTATCTATCTATCTATCTATCTATCTATCTATCTAGTCTTTTCCCGGGGCTGCAGGTTGAGGCCTGTCCTTGGTGTAGCTGTGAATTT